>BQNB010073905.1:0-31966 GCA_026074375.1 Tanacetum coccineum
TATTAAGTTTGAATTAATAAATAGATCTCTTTTTGTTAAATTTAAATATGCTTTTGAACTTTGACTATTTTATTTTAAGTTTTTTTATGTGTAAACAGGAAACCTAAGAGTTTTTGAAACCTAAGGTCCGTGAGTCCCGATACTAGTCTCTGTGGGGTATCAAAAGCCTGGTCACTTAGCCGCAAGGTTGGGATGTGCCGAGACGAAAGTCGCTGCATGGGAAGATTTCGCCTTCAAACTCATTATTCTCGGGTGGAACGTGAAACATAGAATTTTGCAAAACGTTGATCCATGGTTGAAATTCAAAATAGCACATTCACCTAAGTTATAATAATTGTCGGGAGTGAAAAGTTCACAAATTACAAAAATGAGTAGTGTTAGCATTTTAACTGATATTTAGCAGTGATTTCGTTTTAAGCTTGGTTTGGAGCGAGTGAAAAGTCGGAGACGATGAATTTATCCTTTTTGGGGCATTCTCGGATTGAAATGCATCTTGTTCTATGATCCCTAACGGTTATGGAAATAACAAAAGCCGGAATATTCTAGGTAGTTGTTAAAAAAATATATAAAAAAAATTAAAAAAAAATGGAAAAAGTTTTGAAAAATGGGAAAATTGGGTGTTTTAAAACTTGTGATTTCTTAACTTTCCTCACAAAAGTATTTGCTACTTTTCAAAGATTTAGTTTGGTGAATTTTTGAGGTATTTGGTTTTAGAGCATATAATATTGCGTGAGGACACGACAATCACTTAGTTTGGGGAATTTTGATATGTGAGAAATCACATATCCTTTTTATATCAAAAATGATCCTTAAATGATTAAATTGTGCAAATTATGTTTGTATATTGCTTGTTTTGTCATTTGTGATGTGTAGGTACGGATATTGCAAAAATCACAAGAAAACGGTCAAAACCGGGCAAACACGAACACGGGAACGGATAGAGTGCACAAGAGCCGGAAGTTTCTAGCAAAAGGTCAACAAAGTCAACCTTGGTCAGCCCAAAAAATGCCAAAACCTTCAAAATACCCAAATAACCCTTAATGTTAAATCCATTTTCATCAAAAACCCTAAATTGATAACACCGTTAGGCTTTTACTAATTTAGAACTAACGGTCGTTAACTCTTTATACTATAAATCCCTTAAACCCCTTAACTGGCCCAACCCTTTTAATAAAACCATGGCCCAAACCCTTTACCCGAGCCCAGGTCAACCACCCAAACTCCCGGGTTAAACGAACGTTATAAAAAGAAAAAGGGCGCGAAGGGGAATTACTATTCACCCTTCGTCCCAAATTAACCCCTGAGTTAAAATCGAGTAAAATTCCCATCAACCCTCAATCCAACATGGCCACAAGAAGATGCTAGAACCAAGTGATGACTCAGCATCAAAGGCGTCATTCCTTTGCTTTGATTGGTCAAGATGTCTCAAGGAATGACATGCGGGTTTTTAAAGAAACACACCAAAAGATGGGAAATTACACTAAAATTAATGTAAAAGAAGCACTCGGTGTGCAACTCCTTAAAGATCTATCGGTGTAGGACTTGAAGAACCAATGATTGAAAGGAATGAAGGGTGTGGATTAAAAGGAGCGTGTAACAAACTTGGAGATCTGGAAGCTTCCTTATCCTGCTATAAATACAAGGGCATCCTCACTCACAAAAGGGATCGAGGAGTAGTCTCTTAAGCTAGCATAGTGTAGTTTAAAATAGCTTTTGTAATTTAGCTTTTATAATGTCTTAATTCAGTAAATGTAATATGTTTTTCAAGCTTGTAATCTGTTATTCTCTTATTAATAAAAAGTGTGTTTTCATTTTAATATGCAACTTAAGCTTTACTTAAAAAGCAATTTGGTTTGATAAGCTCTTAATCACAAATAAGCTCTTAATAAGCTGTCATTTTAACTACTCAAGCTAGTGTTCACTTAGTTTTGCTCATAGACTTAATGACATTCAAATCCACTCCCAAATATTACCACAACTTATGAAATGGAAGGGAAACCAAACATGGATGGGTTTCCAGGACAATACCAGCTTATCACTTGATAAGCTGGAGCTTGTTGATAGCTCATTTGAGCTTAATCTTAGCCTTGTTTAGAGCAAAGGCTCCTGTAAGTTTCTTCTTTACATTTAAGCTTAAATTTGACATATAAGCTTTTAATAGTTTCATACTGCTTATTATTTGCTTATTTTAGTTTAGATTAGCTTATAATTGCTTATTATTTGTGTTTAATGCTTATTTAGTTCAATTGTTTGTTTAGATCTTAATTTTCATGTTTTTGATACAAAAAAGTCATAAAAACCAAAAATATTAGCATTAGTTGTTAGCTTATTGTTTTTGCTTATTTGATTGTTGAAATATGTTCATTAGGTTTGTTATAAGCTTATTATTATCTGGTATTTGAATTTTGCTCTTTAAATCTCAAAATTATAAGCTTAAAATGGTTTTGGGCAACTTAAAGGAGTGTTTGGGTCAAGCAGTACTAACTCAAGTTAGTACTGCTTGAGGCCATTTAGTCCTTTAAGCTCACTTTAAATCACTTATTTAAGCTTATAAGAGTAGAATTTATAAGTTTAATTTGGCTGAATCAAGTTTCAATAGGTTTTTGTGTAAGCTTTATGAATCTGAGGTCATAAGCTCAGATTCATAAGCTATTTGTGCTTAATTTTTTTTAGCTGCCCTTTTTGATCATTTTGTGTTAGTTTAGTAGTTTAAATGATATTAGATCCAAGTTCTTAGGCCTGCATGTTTTAGTTTTGAGTTTTACCTATCAACTGTAAAATGCATCAGCATTAGTAAACAGCCTTTTGCTCATTTTCAATCTAAAAATTTAGTTAGGATAAGCTAGATTTATATTTTAAATTTTGTTGCACAAGTAGTTTAATAGTAACTCTAGATCTGTTTTAGCTTATTTAGTGATAATTAGCTTATTTAGATAGCTTAATTTAGGGTTGCAATTCATCATTTGTCTTTTCATAAAATCTTAGAAAACCAAAAAAAATAGTAAACAGCTTTTTCTTTGCTTATTTGATTTTCAAAATGCTTTTTAAGGTAGTTTCTAAGTAGTTTTAGTTTACTTCTTAGTGTAATAAGCCAAAAGTCCATAAGGATCCTTTAGCTTATTGAGAAATAAGCTCAAAGGTGCCTTAAGGGGTTGTTTGGTTAACAGTTTGCACTAAAGTGCTTATTTCTTTCTTTTAGCTTTTTTTTGCTTATTATCTTAGCTTAATTCGTATTCATATTTGCTTATTAGATTAGTTTAGTTTAGTTTAGCTTAATTTGCTTAGATCTTAGCTTATTTGTTTTCTTTAGTTTGTTAAAATAAAAGCCAAAAAGAGTTAAATGATTTTCTAGCTTATTTCTTTTTATTTTAGCTTATTTCTTGTTAAGACTTGCTTATTAAGTTAGTTAAAAGGAGTTTGTAGCTTATTTAAGTCTAGTTTTAACTTATTCAAGTTTTATAGCTTATTTAGTTTAGTTTAAAAACTCATAAATCCTTTTAAGTCTAAACTGTCATTTTTCAGCTTAATTTCTAGCTTATTTCTTAAGATTTAAAAAAGGTTGTTTTCACAAAAGTTGCTTATTTTCAATAGTTTTACAACTTTGTTTGAAAATTTTCAAAAAAAAAAAGGAAGATGGAAGTCGGGGGTGAGCAAGGCTCGAACCCCCGACCTCAACACCCTCAACCTTTTTAAAGCCTCACACTCCCACACACAAACCATCTCGCCCTTGGGTCTTTTTCGGTATAGGATTGCAAAATTAATCCTTTATATACATTTTAGCTCTTTTAGTATAATAAGCTGTTTTTGCTTATTACACAGCTTATTCGATAAGCTGTGTTTCCAATTTTATTTTTCTTAGATTCTTCACCATTCAAGCTATTTTTCGTAATTTTTTCAGATTTTTCATAAAACGTTTAGTATTTTTTATATTTAATTTTCTTTAAAATCGTTTTTAATTCATAAAAAATTATAAAAAAGTCAAAAAAATATAATTCTTTTTTAGAAAATTTTCTTTTAACATTTAGAACATAGGAAAAATAGGTTTGCTTTCGTAGGGTTAAAATTGCAAAATTTCGATTTTTAAAGAACGAGATTGATTCTCGTTCATAATTTTAGTGTTTTTAAGCTTAAAACTCTCTCGTTTTTGTTCTAGTTTTCTTTATCCTAGTTTTTTTTAGTTAATTTAGACTTATAAAAACCAAAAATATCATTTTAGGACTTAATTTTGTTAATTTAGGGTTTTTAGGTCCCGTTTAGGATTCCCGATTTGCGTTTTTAGTTAAAATTTACTTTCCCGTATTGATTTCTCGTAGTTAGGTTTAATTGTCCCTTTATTTGCTCACTAGTAGGATATTAGAAAACAAATCATCATCAAATTAATTCAAGTCATTGTCCAAATAACAAACGTGGTCTCAATTTCATAAATCATTGGGAAAACGACTCGGTAATCACTTACCGGTAAATGTACGTATTATTATATATATTTGTGAGAATTTTCCTTACTACCTTTGTCCTTAAGGGTAGTTTGGTAATTTCATATCTATTATATTATTTTACGTGTATAAAATTAAAGACATCAGCTACTTAAAGCAAAACCATCATTGTTGGTCCATGAAATACATTAAAAGTTGAAAACTAACCCATTACTTCCAAATTTAAACAATAGCCAAGCATAAAGTCCATTACATATTTCTTAATCTTTAATATGTATGTCAGATCTACATTTGAGTTTATGGAGACATGGATTATTGTAGTTTTGTAAGGATATAGATAAAATTCTCTTGAGAAAATAATACGTAATTGTTCCAAAAGGTTTACATTTTATAAACATAAGATGAAATATTATAAACATGAATACAATCATGAAAATGCATAAATATGGTGTATAACTTATTTATTAGTTTCATACATTCAAACCAACAAAACTTGTTTGGAGACAACATTGTTACCGACTTTAGAAAAACTGTATTATAGTCCATGAATCAATGACTCACAATAACTCAATTTTAAGAGGCCGAAACTTCGTCCACACGAACTGAATGTATCATCATCTGTCTTCATGAGATATTTTTTTCGAGATACCGTTTGAGCCAAAAGTTCATATACAAATCTTTTGCCTTCAAATATCACCAATAACGGTAACCGAGTCAAGTAAATAAAATATCTGTATATAAGCGGATACATATAGAACATGATAAAAAGCTTACAGCTTCATCAATCTTGTGCGCATTTTGCATGCCCTTCTCGACATGGATTTCCGGTACCTTTTTCTCTTGCAACACTTTCTCACAATCTCAAATTGATGAACAATTACAAAGGATCAAGTAAGCTTATCATCAAACCTGACAACACCGATAAGGTTCAAATCTTTTTTCATTTGCACAAAAATGGAGTTAGTATTAGTGAATAAATAGGCCCAAGCCCGTTTGTGGGTTTAGGGTATTAGGGTTTTACCACTATAAATAGTGGTCAATAATAAATCATACCTCAAGGGGTTTTTTTATCATTCTACATGGTATCAGCCATTAAGATCCTAAACCCTAATCACGTATCTTCCGCTCAAAAACACTAACCTTCTTCACAAAATAGTTGTCCTCCGGTCATCGACAACTCGTCGATGATTCTGAGGAATCCCCGTAAAACCCTAAATCAAAAAACAAAATCCCTAGCCGCCATCGTCATCATCACCAGCCCTCAAAGAAAAGTATGACGTCATCGTCACCAGCCATTCTTCCAATATTATCATGATCTTTTATACTTGTGTCGGATCTGAAGATCTGTTTCTTGATCAACAAGACCGTGGTGCAGCAGCTATTATGGTTTTTTTTAAGTTTTATTATTTGTTTGTTGTGTTGGTGATTTGTGCTAAGGTCACAAATCCACACAATCGTTATTTGTGTTGGTGATTTGTGCTAAGGTCACAAATCCACACAATCGTATGTTGTTGTTCGTGCTTCGGTTATATTGGTTTATTGAGGTTTATCAGTTCATGACTTCAAGTTTGAAGATTGTTTGAAGACGCTTGTTGTCGGATGTCTTCATCGCTATTATTTCTTTTAATGTTTTGTCTTTTTTGTTTCTTTTCTTTTTTAGTTTAATACTCCAGTCCGAGCTTTTGCGATATCGCCGCTCGGACTGCGAAGGAGTATTAGTGAATAAATAGGCCCAAGCCCGTTTGTGGGTTTAGGGTATTAGGGTTTCACCACTATAAATAGTGGTCAATAATAAATCATACCTCAAGGGTTTTTTTTATCATTCTACAGTTAGATTAGAATTCCAACCATGAACGTCGAGGATATTACTCCAGCTTTGAAATATCTGCAGCCATAATCACCCATGCACGACAATCAAAGTACATAAAACATCTGAACAACTGACGTTATTTAGTAACAAAACATGGTTTATTAGTAACACTTAACGAATTCCACTACCACCTGAGCACACATCACTATGATTAGCATAAAGAAAGCATCTGTGCAGGGTGTTTGGCACTGCTGTTCGTAGGGCCTTTAACACTGACTGGGATCAAGTGGGAACACCTAAACAAATGTCCTAACGTCACAATTTTTTAACTTTTAGAACATGTGTTATAGGTAATTTGGTGTTTAAAGTGTCACACATAAAATGGGGTTATCACGTTATCCCAAGTCTCCATATTGCTTATCTCATAACGCAGTTTTAGATATTCAGGTTTGAAATCGCTTGACGTCAAACGGCTTACCTTGGAAAAAAAACAGTTGAAATAAGTAGTCACAAACACCACTTAAAAGTAGGCAAAATGTAATGGAAGATTAGTGGACAATTAGTGTGCAAAACAGTAGCCATTTCACTCTACAGTTGTGAAATTTTTTGCATGTCTTCTCGAACAGTCTTCCCCATTTGTTTTTAATCATCTAAAACTCCAACAAATCTTCTTTGTTATAACAGTAAAAATATTACATCCTTAAAGTCTGTATTTCAAGGTACTCTTACATATTTTTGGCATAGAATTAAGTTACTAACTGGGTTTTTCTTGATAGCTTTTTTTGAGGGAAATTTTTAAAGGAGGTAGAAGCTGCTTATTTCAATAGGCTTATTGGAGTGTTTATCCTTTAAAATATTTAGCTTGTTTGTCAAAGATCATTTAGTTTTTTGATTAATAAGCAAATAACCCAAAGTGCTTATTTTTAAGTAGCTTATAAGGACTTATTTATACGCAGTAAAAAGAAAAATACCAAGCAGCCCTTAATAAGTTACTATACAAAAGTAAGGATACTGTAATAGCTTTATCATCCCTTTTGTTGGCAGTTCGGTCGGGTTTCGGTTACAAACACTACCCATGTAATCTGTTTATGCAAACAGGTTGACAGGTCAACCCGAAACCTGCTTAGACCCAAGCTTAACCTGTTTATTTTCGTGTCATTTCAGTAATTTCCACCCTTGGTTTTGCTTATATGATTTCTTATGTCTCAAGAAAATGGAAATTGCATCTGCAATCGTCGCTCCTGTTGTGAATGCTTTGACGGTTCATATTACGCAAAAGCTGAGAAACCTCACTTCCTCCGCCGAACGTGTTGAGCACATGAAAAACAGAATGCAGGTTTTGGAACGTCAAAGAGCTGAGATCGAAGTGCACGTGGGAGATAATAAAGTAAACAATTGTAGAATACCTCATCAAGTATCACCGTGGCTGACAAAAGTTGAAGATATCAAGAATCATGTTAACAAAATTTCAAGTAACAATGTTGGATGCAATAACGGCGAAAACCATCAAGATTGACAAAACCCAAACCAGAGCCAACATGTAAGGCTTCTTCTGAACGACATTTAAGTTGTTATTGACTTCGAACAGATAAAATTTCCTAGCTCTAAGAACAGAGTCCCGAGTCACCGATTTTTACGTTTACATGACTTGTAAATACATATCCTAAATAAGGGCGACCATGGAAAATTAAACACAAATACCTCTACAATCAACCTAAAAATTTTAAATCACACGCTCTTGGCTTTCTTTCTTATATGCTCAAATATTGTATCTCCGTTTAGTATGATAGATGAAGTGGTTCCTTCTGGCTCTATTGATTCTTCACATGGATTAGAATAGTCGGTCAGGTTTAGAGATTTTGTATTTTCTTTGCGTGCAAGCTGCCTCTCGCGTGTACGTTTTCTAATTAGACTTAATGTCTCCTCAGATGCCAGATATTCAGTAGTTGATATGGGTGCCAAGAAAGGCAAGCTCTTAGCCATTTCACGTATGTGATCGAAAATGGTTCTCTCATTGATGCTTTTGCAATCATCGTTTTTTATCTCAGCCAAATGATCACCGGCAGCAAGCTCAGTTAGCATAATAACTACATAAACAGATTTAAAATGATCCTAAACTTGAAATATAACACATAGTCTAATACATAAACTCAATAGCTGAATTGTAACTAATTGTGTGTGGATTGGGGATTGTCTAGTGTATATAGAACTTTACGTTCTTCTGAATCTTCATCCAAGGGTTTGAAACTGGGACTGATCACCAAAAGGAAAATTAATCAAACTGACACTATTGAGCAGAGATACACAATAGACCTGGGCCTGAGATTGGTCCAGGCCCTTTCCTCATTAGCCAAAAGCCTGGTAATGAAAATAAACAATTTCTGAATTAGCAGATGGTTAAAAATATATTACCTTCTAAAAGTGCATCACAAAAGTGCAATGTTTAAGGACTTCTTTGGATCAATGACGCGGATTTCATGGGCGTTTGGTCATGGCAGGGTCTGTAGTTTTGTGGCAGATGTTTCGTTTGTTGCAGCTGGAACCCGAACGAAATCTGCATATAACACCACATAATTAGTCCCATTTCTGTCAACAAATCTCATGTTTATCTCATTTTTTTAATAATTTAACGATTCAAATAATCTGACCACGTACCAAATACCCAAATACACACGTAAACACATTTATCTCATATGACGCATAGGTATCAATTATCGGTTTCCATATTCACTTACAAATATCCGCCTTCACATTATCCCATGACAAATACCAAAATAGCAGCCCTTCACCCTTGAACTCCGTGGACCGAGCCTTATCGTTAATGATTTATCCGATACCGTTGAAGTCGTCCAAGGTTTTTCCCTATATTGAAGCGTAAATGGGCAAAGATGTATGATAGATATATTCATTCTAGAATCTTGACCGCCAGAACATTTCATTGAAGCACAACTTTGAGTCGATGAGCATCTCCGCCTTGTGGTCTTTGTCCGTGCTACTACCACGACCACCTGTGTACAGAAGATCTCTTGTGAATTGAACAATTAATAAACAAATATTAAGAAACTTTAAAAACTATAAAATAAATCGTGGGTGCGTACCAGCGAAAGGACCACCGCTAAAGAACGACCAGACGATGTTCATCTTCGCTACTGTTATGACCCATTACGAAATGAACAAAATTGAAAATCTACTTTGGCTGAGGAATCAGATGCGTACAGAACATAGTGCTATCAGCAAGGTGTTATCTTAAACTTACAAATAAACCACATTATGATGGTGATTAGCAGCGAGGTGCTTATTTTATCTTTACCTTACAGATAAAACACGTCACGATTCTGAAGGTTCTATCAGTAAGGTTTTATCAACATGGTTTTAGCAGTAAGGTTCCACAAGCAAGCTTCATGGTTCTATCTGCATGGTTTTATCAGCAACGTTCCATCGGCAAGTGTCTATTAGCAAGGTTCAATCCGCAAGGTTCAAGATTCTATTAGCAATGTTCCATCAGCAAGTGGAAGACATGAAAAAATATATGCTCCAAGATGCGGAAAAGATTACTCTTTTTCTTTGTGTGCCACAATCGTGGGGTCTTCTTTCCGGATATCAGGCGGATACCATGTATAACACCTCGTATTTTAGGTCATTGTATGACATTATGAAATTCACAATTTATTTTTAGGGTTTTACGCGTTTGCTCTTAAACCGTAAACGTTAAGTTAAATCGCGTAAACTGAAAATGATCATACAATGTAAACGGGCATTAAACGATTAAATGTTTACATCAAGCAAGTGTTATATGATTATTATGAGGATAATTAATGACTTTGTTCATCTTATTTTTATCGGCTACGTAAAATGCTTACGTTTCATAATAAAATACGTTTAGGCATACCCGGAAGTTCTAAAACCTAACTACGCCTAAACGAATACCCACGATTATACCCAATGCCTAAAATAATTAAAATTACATCATATATATATATATATATATATGCCGAATTTTATAGGAAAGGACCAAGACTTTTCAAAGTTTACATCTTTTACATAATATCTAGATATTATAAAGATATTTATGAAATAAACTCTTACACCTTTATCAACTTGGCATGTTAAACTTAACCTAGGGTTAGAAAGTAACTATGGTTAAGTTAGTGAGATATTTTCACTATAAATACCCATGCATGCATGCACTCTTTCTTTCTTATATACTTAACCAAAAATCACAAAAACTTTCCTTGTTCTCTCTTTGAAGCTCACGGCACAAAACCCCTTGGAAACACAATCCATACTTTGATTTTCTAAGATTATACAACCCTTTACACAACATACTTAAGGTATTCTAAGGTGTTTGCAAGCATTGGTTCATCATTTGCAAGTAATAAGAAGAAAAAGGAAAGATTAGGGTTTTGGAAACCTAATCTAGGGTTATAAGCTTGAAAGCTTGGTTTTGAATCTAAACACGGGTTTAGAACTTATATCTCATCTCTTACATCATTACTAAGGTTTTCCTAATTCCTTTATACTTTTATTTCTTATAATTTTATGTGTTACATGTTAAATATAGCCATAATCACCACTAATGACTTTCTAATATGTAAAATGAGTTATTATTTATGTTTATGATTATATGCACTTATTCTTATGTCATATGGTCCTATATATCATGGAAAAGTAAAAATAAAAGTATGTTAACCTATGATATTAAGTAAAACTGGTTTAGGTTAAATTAGGGTTTTATAAGGTTTCTTAAACTTCACATGTGAAAATAATGGAAAGAAATTGTTAAAACTTGTTACAATGAAATTATGAGGACTAGGGATGATATTGGACCTTATTATAAGTACCACATATGTAAAATATGGTTATAAGAGTTTTTATAGTAAACTACTAACTTAATAAATACATAAAACAAGGTTTTATAAAGAAACAAATATGAAATACTTAGGGGCTGTCCAAATTCGAATTTTGGACAGTAGGTTATGATATTTTATAAAAATAATACGCCTCATGACGATTCCATAATGATAAGAAACTTGAAAAACCGATCTATAACGAAAAAGATACGTTAAAAACGAGTTTACGACTATAAATACTTTTATAAAACTATTTTTATAAAAGTTACTATTCATTACAGCAACTTTTATTTTTAAAACATCTAAAATATGATATAACTTTTGATTACGAGATCGTACACGCAAGAATCGTTCAAAACGGAACTATAACGAGTAAATTACGACATTTTCGATAATTAAAGTTTATAAAAGTAATTTTATAAACTATGAACAGTAAAAATCACTATTCATCAGTGGACAACTTTGTAAAATATTATAAATCTTTTAATAACGAGAACGTACTCGAAGGAATCACTAAAATCGGAGTTAAAACGAATAAGTTATTACGATTACAAGTTTACGCTAATTAAAACCCTAAAACGACAAACGAGCTGTTGTGAACAGTAATTTTACTATTCATCGCAGAATCTTAAAAACTTAAAAATGTAATATTTTGATCGCTCGTCTTACTACGAAGACGTGGACGTAAGAAACGCGAGCAACGGGCTTAAAACGACCAAATTAGGTCATTTTTACGAAAAGTATATTTATAAACGTTTTCACTTTATAAATATTATTTTACTAAAACGATTAGTCGGTGATTATGCTATATAGAATATTGAGTGGTTATCAAAGTGCTATATTACTAGGGAGTTTCATAATGAGGCCTCTTCGGATGGCGTATCGATGAGTTGTTGGATTTACGATTTAAAGTGTCCTAAACTCCTCGTACGTCATGTCATGACCTCTTTATTTATGATAGCCCGAACGATAGTACGATGTAACAACTATAAGATTTTATTCAAATGTTGTTAATTAAAGTACTGTGTACTTATACGGCCTTAATTTAAATAGGTTGCATTTATCCAGTCTTGTGTGACGTTTTATCTTTATTAATTTGAGCTATCTGTACTCAAGGTGAGTTTCATACCGCCACTTTACAGTTTTACTGATTTGATATTATTTGGGGTGGAAACATGCTTGTTTTATAAATTGGACGCAAGTGTTGAAAGTAATATATTGATTATGTGTTTGCCTAAGTTGCGATAACCCTCCTGAGCCCATTATTCATGAACTGTTAATTGCATAGATGTAGTTGTGAATTACATTATGTGAGCGCGAATGATATAAATAGATCTAGATGGGATTTAACCTCCCGTTTGGGTGATTTAGCTAACACTAGGAACGAACTTGACCATGTCGGACTTGGATTTGCTGGTACAACATCTGTTACTGGGCAACATAACTGCTATAATAGCAAATAATAAGGTTTGAGCTTCGTGTCATGAGCTTAGTGCATACAATAATACTGGTTTTGTGATTGTTGGCATCTGTTGTAACATCACGGGAAAAATCTTGCGGTCCTGCATAATTTAAATACATAAACCTATGAATTCACCAACAATTTTGTTGACGTTTTAAGCAATGTTTTCAGGAGGTCATTAGGCACGAGATGCCAAGGATGCATTGGATTATGTTTTGGATTGTACTGTTAAAGACTTATGTGTATCATGTTTTGGGAAATCTATGTTGTCCCTTTTGTAAAATGAAAACAAAGAACAAGTAAAAGCTATAAGCTTTGTAAATGTTCTTTTATTTAAAATTCCAATGTATCAATCTAAACGACTTTTGTGTCGTTCTTATATATATCTTGTGCTGTTGATCTTGAAGTAACATGCCCCGGATCCTTATTCCGCTGCGACCCATTTTAGGGGTGTTACAATTAGTCACATTTATTTAACCAATTAACCACCGGTCCGATTATAATATTTATATCAAATCTTAGTATATTTTTATTGGTTAGAGTTATATATATCAAACGAACCCTTGTTGATCATCACTAACCAAACGTACCCTAACTGCTTTCACGGCAGCCAAACGCACCCTTGTGTCAATCCTGCTACCCCAAACGCACCCTCATTGTGTAAATAAACCAAACACGCCCTATGTTCTTTTCTACCAAGCCAAATGTCATAAACTGCCAAACCAAACACCCCCGTTTGGCAAAACTGCCAAACCAAACACCCCCGTTTGGCAAAACTGCCAAACCAAACACACCCTAATGGTGGTTGCCCCCAACCAAACGCCCCCTCGTGGGCTGTTAACCGTCGAAACAAACACGCCCCTTGGGCTGCCAACCGCGAAACCAAACACACCCGGCTGTGAACCACAACAACCCGACACGAACACCCCCCCCCTGGCTGTCAACCCGAGCAAACCCACCCCGCGGGTGATTCTTCACAGCCAATCGCACCCGGTGGTGTTATAACAAAAACCAACGCACCCTTGTTGGCTGCTAAACCCCACGCACCCTTTTGTGGTGCTGACCCGCGAACCAAACCCGACATCCAAACACCCCCGGCTGTCCCGAGCCTAGCCCGACACCCCGGCTGTTACCACAAACCAACCCGACCCAACTGTCCCACAGCCCGACCCGACGCCCCCGCGGCTGTCAACCCACAACCCGACGCACCCAATGGTGCGGCTGAGACAGCCAAACGCACCTGTTTCCGTGTATAAACAGCCAAACGCCCCCTAGTTGATTTCTACAAAAATCAAAACGCACCCTTTTTGGTGATATAAAACGAACCAAACACATCCCTCTTGTCGTTGACCCGCGAACCAAACGCACCTTCGTCGAGTGTTATAAACCGAACAAACAAACACCCCCCTTTGTGGTGGTGTTTTACTACCGAAACAAACACCCCTGCTGCGAAACCCAAACCAACGCACCCTAGTTGGTGATATAACCATCAAACGCACCCTCTTTGGTGGTTTATAACAACCAAACACACCCGAGGTGGTGTGTGGTTGTGGTGATGATGTTGGTTGTGGTGGCGTGGGAGTGGTGGTGCGACTGCCGGAGAGAGGGGAGGAAGGAAAAATAGCGCGTGAAGGAGAGTGACATAACGGGTTGGATAGATCGGCTCACGAGAATCATTTTTGGGGTTCACCGGAAAACTCCGCCGGAAAAGTTTTCCGGCGGTGGTTGGCCGGAGAAGGTGGCGGCTGGCCGGCGGTGGGGGAAAGTTCGCCGGAAATAATGGGGAGGGAGAGAGAGAGTTTATATGTTTGTGTGTGTGTAGTGTTAGAGATGGAAATGAAATAAAATGTTAAAATTTTTGTTTATATATAAAATTTATAAAATGAATTAGAAGATGTATAATAGTCTAGGGTCCATTGTGTAACTTTTTAATGAACTTTTGATAGAAAGCGGTTCGGGACCCGTTTGAGCGACTTAACGGATGATTCAACTCTTGAAACTTGCGCCATTGTTTTCCGAATCATTTTTCTGATAAAAATGAGTATTTACTTGATAATGTTTCATAAATATTTTATAACATTTAATAAAATATCTGTTATTTATTTTGTGAACCGGTTTCGCCTTGTCCGAAATAAAATTGGATTTCAACTCGAGTATCGCGATCATCTCGCAACAGCTTAATTAAAAAAATGACTAATTTATTTAATATTTTTATTAAATTAATAACTAAATAAAAAAAAAAAACAAATTTTAATTGTATATGTGGTCCGCGTTTAATATGTTCGAAAAATTATTTGCGGTGCTGTTTATAAGAAAAGCCCTTTTCGGACTCGTTCCAGTCCTCCGGCAAAACTGAAAAGTTGTCAGGAATGTCGTTTCACATCGAATTGCTTTAGGGTTCAAGCCGTGAAAACGTGATTTAGATGGTTGTTCTTGTAAGTCAAGCCAGACCTAAAAGTCAAAGAGGTAAAATAGTTATCTTAAAAATCCGAAAATTCTCGGATGTTACAAGATGACTGATAACAACAGTATCTAATTGAGAGTGATTTAGATAACTGTTAAAACAAATATTTACGAATTATATAAGGCATAGTGTTGTTTGTGTACACACGATGCTAGAGAATAATCAATCCTAGTTAAAGTAGGATTTCATATTTTATGATAAATCTACTAACTAGATATGCTCAACTAAGAGCATTGTTGCATTACACATTAAAGAATGAGAATACTTTACATTTTAAGAAACTGTAAAGATGACTGTCTGAGATAGGTATGTTGTTGACTTCAAATACCCCATTAAAGGTACTGTCACATTTCCATACTATGATACTTGCAATAGTATGCAAATATACATACGACACTCATCATATCATTCAAATCCTTCACAAATTTGTGAATTTGAAACAAGTATTCAGAAAGTTTACTCAGATAACTATTTAGCTGTCTTGTAAAGAAAGAGTTGAGAATGTTGAAAACATTGGACTTCAACTTGCTAATTAGTTTCATGCATATCTGTTTTAGTATTTGGATAATTGGGATTGTAAGACAATTTTTACTTTCTGATGAATGAAGATACGTGGTATTTGTCATTCATACATATAATAATTGTTATCCTATATTTGCATGTTTAATCCTTGAATGATTTATCATTCTAAATATGTCCATTGTCGGTTAACAATATGGGAATATTGTTACATAAGGCAAATGTGAGTGTTGGTTATATTCTTTGAATATATGGATTGTTCCCGCCAAACTCATGTGTATTCACAAGGGATGCATATAGGATACCCCAACTTTCGTGCATTTACTTTTGGATCCTTGTCACGAATAAAATGTCAAAAATGGTTAAATAAGTCATCCTTAGACTTGAGATACAAACAAGTTCTGCATGTGTGGATATCACTTTTTGATTATAAGTCAAACGCTAACCTGAAAATGGTAGTTATAAAGGCTATTTTTGGAAGTGATGTGAAGCAGCATCCACAACACTTGTAGTCAATAAAGAATTTGTTCCTCTAATTATTTAATTGCAGAATGATACCATGGCGCCTCTCCAGAATTAATCAGATGATTGTGTGGCCGCACCCAAATTGTAATTCAAGATGATTCTTGATTACGTTTGGTAGATCTGAATTAACTTCTATAACGAGAAACTAAATGGTTAAACTATATGGAATGAGTTAGGATCCATATCCATGGTTTAACGGTATCTGAACAAAGGGATGATAATGGCAAGTAATAAACTAACCATTATAAGCTGAGATTGTTCCTGAAACTTTATCTCAAGTATTTCTAATTTAAAGGTAATTGTGTGTGTTTGCTAGACGTTGCCAATTATCAGTATATCTGCAGCCTGCTACTCCGACTCCCAAGTGGGAGCTGTTGGGCACACGCGTTAAACACTTAGAGTATGTTTTACTTCATGATAAATATTTAAATGATCGTTATTTACCGTTACTTGTATAACTAGTGTAACAAATATTTAAATTATAAACCAAGGGACCAAATTGAACAAAACCCGAACCCTAGGGGTGCCCTATAGTGGTCGGCCCCCTATGGGATTCTAAAAGGGTGTTTGGTTCAATTTTTGAAGATAAGGAAAGTGTATCTTGATAAGAATTGAATTAGATGATATCTTGTTTTACAAGACTAGGGTTGGGAGCCTATATATACCCTCACCCTAGACCTCATAATTCATTCATTCACAATACCAAAAGATCCCTAAAATCTTCCTTGTTCTCTCTCTCCCTTCACCAAAATCGAACCAACAACCCCTAAGGGTTTTCGGTTCTTCTCCCTTCACCGAATTCGACAAAACCCTTATAGGGTATTCGGTTTTTCTTGTCCTCCTTGCTAGACGGTTCAAGACTCTTACGAAGGTGTTTGTTTGGTGCTCTCTTTGCTCGACGAATACACAAACCCAATTAGGATTTTGGTTTTGTGTTATTCGGTTCAACCGAATTAGGATAAAACCCTAATTAGGGTTTTAGGCAATTTCGGTCCAAGTCAAGGAGTGTTTGGTTTTCGATTGCAAGGCTCACAAGGGTGCGTTTGGTAATCGGTGTAAACACGTGGTGTTTGGTTCGTGAAGGTTGACTAGCAATCGACTCATACTTGGTTGACGTGTTTGTGTGAGCAACCGTAGAGGTGGTAATTTAATCACTCATTTCAAGATCAAGATCGGTGTTAGTTTATTGATTTAATTCAATAAACTAAAGGTTAGTAAATTACTTGTTTAATTTATATGTGTTAATCTATATGCTAAAACTAGATCCATTCCGCTGCGTACTCGTAGCTAAATTGGTTACCTAGTTTGTTAAATCCCAACACTATCTACCTAATATTTTGCGTTTTGTCTATGGATAAAGATAAGATGGGTAACAACTATATCTAACTAACTTGTTCACCCAGCGGAATCACGAGTCTGAATTTTGTGTGTTTGGAGACTGTGACCCGGATGTAGTAGCATCATTATTGCTTAATATTATGTGTATATTATCGTTCGTAAACACCAGGTATTGTCTGTAACGAAGCTTTGCAAGTTTTGTTATGCAATATTGTGTTCAAGGTATTATAATGTTGTGTTTTAAAGTACTATGATGTTGTATGTTTTCAATTGTGTCCATGTTTTATGTAGGATATTAGGAGTAAACTTAACATAGGTTAGGGGGTTAAGTGTACATTGTAATTTAGATTAGGAATAGATTATAACTAGGATGTTTCCTATTTGATTTAGGAAAGTTTTCTACCCCCTCATCTCTATAAATAGGGATGAGGGGGGATGCTAGTTTGTACATTCTTCTTTGCTCATTCGTTAGTTAATACAATGTAACGTTTGAGGTCACGTGTGTGTTTTCTTTGAGTCTATATTCCGCGCTAGCTTTCAAGGTTTGTTGGACTTATTTTTCAACAAGTGGTATCAGAGCCAAGGTTACGTTGGTTTCTTGAAAGCAGGTTCGATTTAAATGTGTCCCAGTTAAGGGTTTTCTTGGTATTCTAAAGTCTTGGTGGTTTTTATGGAAAACAAGTAAGGTTAACTTTTCTCATGATTCAAAGAAAAGTGATTACTTGAGTACAAGGTATATCAGTTGTAGACCATGAGGTGGAAAGATCGAAGCTTTAGGGTATTCTAAAGGTTAGTAGATCAATCTTTATAAGAAAGCGGGGTTAACACACGCTTGTGAGACTTGTCGATAAAGTTGTTAAAAAAGCAACTTGTACAAGGTTTAGCAAGGATTAAAAGAAGAATGGCAGTATGAATACTAGGTATAAACATCGAAAAGCTCGATGGGAACATTGACAAAAGCTTGGAAGTTACAAACAAGTTGGATAAAGCAACTTGGTTTTCTAAACAAGTTTTGGTTCAAAACAACTTGGTCATACAAACAATTATGTTCAAAAAACTTGGTTCTGTGTTTGAAAAAGATTCTATGGAGTACAAGATGAAAAACGTGTTTGGTTTGAGGTGGAACTGCAGGGTCAAGGGGATCGTGAAGCTTGTAGGTTATTTCTAGGTTAGTTAACGATGATACTACAGTGGCTCAAAGACTGTTGGAGGATAAGCAACCTGAAGAAAAGACAAACACGGACTGCTTGGTAAAGGAGCAGGAAAAGGTACACCTTGGGATAAAGGTGGGGTCAAGAGGGTGCAGAAGGTAATGTTGCTGAAAAGAAGAAAGGAGTCTATGAAAGCTAATCTGAGTATAGGTTATGTTTAAGTGTTACTCCTAAGGTGAAAATTGTAGGATATTAGGAGTAAACTTAACATAGGTTAGGGGGTTAAGTGTACATTGTAATTTAGATTAGGAATAAATTATAACTAGGATGTTTCCTATTTGATTTAGGAAAGTTTTCTACCCCCTCATCTCTATAAATAGGGATGAGGGGGGATGCTAGTTTGTACATTCTTCTTTGCTCATTCGTTAGTTAATACAATGTAACGTTTGAGGTCACGTGTGTGTTTTCTTTGAGTCTATATTCCGCGCTAGCTTTCAAGGTTTGTTGGACTTATTTATTCAACATTTTACATTCTGTCTGTTATGCTCTTTGCTTACAAAGATGGTAAGCCTTTTAATACTTCCATGGTAATGACGAATAGAAAATGGGCTTTTTTTATGGGTTTTATTTTATTATGGTATGAACCTGTACCATATGTATATTATATTTGAAATGGGTTATAAGTGTACATAATTTTTACATGCTTCCATATAAAAAAGCGGGAGATGACCTATGGGACAAAATTTGATTTGATGAAAGTGTTAAGTGGGAGCTTTTTACTTTCATGTATTCATTTACTCGAGGTCATATTTGATTAGTTTTTCAAGTCTGTGTTGTTGTTTTAGTATGAATATGTTTTTAAGTTATTTATGATGTTTCGATGGCATTTGTATGACTTCATGAAGCTAAATTGCCTTTTCGTCATTCGTGTTGTTCGTTTTAATAAGGGTTAATGGCATGTAATAATAACGTAGTTTTCAATTTGAGTCATTATCAGATACGAACCCAAATAAGTATCACAATACTCATCCAACTTGTGTAATGTTTTTTTTTTGATGGAGGGGGGATCAGTGCGAGCCGTTGGGCCGGCTTTGAATACTAAAAAATCCATGAGCCGGACTCTATGACCGCCGTGTGTGCAGAGACTCTCACAGTTACTCTCTGTAATGATTCAATTGACGCCAGAGTGTCATGTGATCATCCTATGCTAGATATGCACTCACTTATAGCCAGTAGGCGAGAGTAATGAGTCACCTAGTTCTCCCATTATCGTACTCTTGTCGACATCGCGAAAAGTCTCTTCTGATCACGATTTTGGGTTAGAGTGATAACTTTCCATGGCAAAAGTACGTTTTGGGTCGTATCTGATAAGTGAACAAATGAGAAAGTTGTATCTGATAAGTGAACAAATGAGAAAGTACGTTTTAATGTTTTACCGGTGTAGCCGGTTGCCTGTATTGCCACGTAAGCAAACGTATGATAATGAAACAAATTTTGAAAGTTGGATGGGTATTGTGGTACTTTTCTGGGTTCGTATCTGATAATGGCTCAAATGGGAAAGTACGTTGCTATTACATGCCATTAACCCTTTTAATAACGAGAGGCTTTCACATGTGTGGCTCGTTATGGCCATTTACCACAATTCTCTTATTGCCAACCTTTACGTATGTAAGTATATATATACTTTTCTCGCCATCTCTTTTTTTTACGTGGCGTATACGTATAAATGTTATCCCTTTTAATGTCAGGATACTATTTTCGCTAGCGTTTTAAAACCGTTCCCCCGTTTGTCATCGGGATAGTTGTAACAAATAGTTGTGCTTATGGAAAAGTCTTGCTCAAAGTACGTTTATTTCGTCACGTAAGCACCATTTATTTACAAGTACATATATTGTACATTTATTGAACACGAGGTACTTATGTCGAGAGCTTTTCTTTTATTCGTTCGTTCTTTTTAGAAGAAGAATTTACGTAAATTTCTTATGTGCCATGTTCTGGGGATCACCTTTCCTTTCATGTCTTCTAGAACATATGTGCCACGTGGCGTCTTGTTTCGATAATTTTGTATGGCCCTTCCCAATTAGGATCAAGTTTATTTTGACCGACCTGTCTACTCGCTTCGTTTTTTCTAAGGAAAAAATCCCCAACTTTAAGATGTGTAGGTCGTACTTTTTGATTGTAGTACTGTTTTGTTTGGCGTTTGTATCTGGCTTCGCGTAGTGCTATTAAGTTTCTTCTTTCTTCGAGCAACTCTAAGTTTAGTAGTTGGTCATCATTGTTTGAGTTACAATCGAAGCATTAAATGCGGTAGGGAGGAATTCCAATCTCTGGTGGCAAAACAGCTTCAGAACCATAGACCAAGCTAAAAGGAGCGCAGCCGTTACTGGTTTGGGCCGTGGTGCGGTGGGCCCATAATACGTTAGGTAATTCCTCAACCCATTGTCTTTGTGCCTTTCCAAGACGTGTTTTCAATCCTTGAAGTAATGTTCGATTGGTCACCTCAATTTGACCATTGGCTTGGAGGTGCGCCAGTGAAGTGAATTGTTGCTTGATGTTGAGCTCATTGCACCAATCATGAAAATTATCTGAGAATTGCTTTTCGTTGTCGCTAATTATGATTCCCAGGATGCCAAAACGGCATACAATGTTGTTCTAGACGAACTTTAAAATTCTTTGTCCTGTTATTGTGGCTAGTGGCTCTGCTTCGACCCATTTGGTGAAGTAGTCAACGGCTACTACCAGGAATTTTACACGTCCTGGTGCCTCGGGAAATGGGCCGACAAGGTTTATGCCCCATTGGTAGAATGGCCAAGGCTGGAAATACTCGTCATGTCGCATTGTGGTTGCCGAATGATAGGTGCGTGTTCTTGGCAACTTTGACATGTTTTAACTAGTTTAGTTGCGTCATGATACATCGTGGGCCAAAAGTATCCTAAACGTGCCGCTATCCAGGATATGGTTCGGGCTCTTGCGTGTGCTCCACATGACCCAAAATGAGCTTCATGTAGCACGTATGTTGCTTGTTCTGGCCCAATGCACCGAAGCCACGGTGTTAAGTAACCTTTCTTATACAAGACATCTTGTTTGACGGTGTATTGGGGTGCCTTTATCCTGACCTTGCGAGCGATAGTCGGATCTGCCGGTAGGTTTCTAGTTTTTAGGTATTCGATGATCGGGTCCATCCAGGTTTCTTTCTGTGTTGTCGACGTGTTCACTTCTTGGATATCAATACTCCGGTGTGTAACAACTTCCACGAGGACGTTCTTTGTAAGGTGTGCAAATGAGGAAGAAGCCAACTTGCTGAGAGCATCCGCTCGCTTATTCTTTGAATGTGGGATTTGTGTTATGGAAAAATTGTCAAAGCTACCTATTAGATGCTTCACTTTGGTTAAGTATTGTTTCATTGACGCTTCACGTGCCTCGTATGTACCCTTGACATAATTAGTGATGAGTAAGGAGTCGCTATAAACCTGTAAGTGTTTGACGTCAAGCCGGGTGGCTAGCTCTAATCCATAAATCAAGGCTTCATATTCGGCCTCATTGTTGGAGGTTGGGAATTCAAATCGGAGAGCATAGGTGACTTCTTTCTCATATGGATCTGTCAGGATTAACCCTGCTCCTGAACCTTCACTGCTTGATGCACCATTGGTATACAACGTCCATCGGGGTGATTTATCTTCTGAAGGGAGTAAGGTGGCCTCTTTTGTTTCTTTGTGGGTGTGATTTCTTGAACATTCGACGACAAAATCGTCCAGGGCTTGTCCCTTAATTGAGGAGCAAGGCTTATATGTAATGTCGTGTTTGTCCAGTTCAGTGGCCCATTTAGCTAGTCTTCCCGAGTTTTCAGGCTTAAGAAGCACTTGGCGAATCGGTTGGTCCGTAAGGACACAAATTTGGTGAGCCTGAAAGTATCGACACAAAGGTCTCGCTATGTGTACCAATGCTAAAGCCAATTTTTCTATGAGGGGGTAGTTCATCTCTGGTCCTTGCAATGCTTTGCTTACGTAATAAATTGGCCTTTGGGCATGATCTCTATTTGCCATAAGAACAGAGCTGATGGCCTCCTAAGATGCCGCTAGGTAAAGTGTCAACGGCTCTCTAGGTGTTGGTACGGTTAGTGCTGGGAGGGAACGAAAGTGTGTTTTCAACTCTTGGAAGGCATCTTCTGATTATACACTCCATTGAAAGCCCGTCTTGTTTATGCAACCTTTGAGTGTTTTGAAGAAAGGGAGTGTCTTTTCTGCTGATCGAGCCAGGAAACGTCCTAGGGCAGCTAACCGACCATTGAGACTCTGTACTTTACAAATGTTCCTTGGCGAGGCCATGTCTATAATGGCTTGTACTAATTTTGGATTTGCCTCAATCCCATTTGTCGTGATCATATGCTCTAGGAACTGGCCTGTCTCTACTCTGAAAATGCATTTCTTTGGGTTTAGCTTCATATTGATACGCTATAAGGTATCAAATGTTTCTTCTATGTCGGCTATCATACTTCCTTCAGATCTGCTTTCTATGACCATGTCATCCACAAAGATTTCTATGTTGTGTTCCAGCTGTTTAACAAATGCCTGATCGACTAAACGTTGATATGTGGCCCCTGCATTTTTTAGTCCAAATGGTATTTTTCATAACAAAACGTCCCGTGTTCTGTATGAAAAGCTTTTTTTTCTTCATCGTCTTTGGCCATGCGTATTTGGTGGTATCCCTTGTAGGCGTTCAGGAAACACTTAAACTTGAAACCGTTAAGGGATTCAATTTTTTGATTAATTTCTAAAAGTGGGTAACTATCCTTTGGGCAAGCTTTGTTCAGGCTTGTAAAGTCTATACACATTTTCTAAGTTCTGTCTTTTTTGCGTACCATGACCGGGTTAGCTATCCACCGGGGAAAAAATACTTCTCTAACGATTCTTGCTTCCACTAGCTTCGCTACTTCTTGATTAATTGCTTCATTCCGTTCCTTAGCTAGGACTCGTTTCTTTTGTCTAATCGGGAAGGTACGCGGATGTATGTTCAATTTGTGTTCTGCGACTTCCCTCTGTATCCCCGTCATATCAAATGGGGACAAAGCGAAAATATCCTGGTTGTCGAATAGTAGTTGTTACAGTTGTTGTTTTATCCTTAGCAAGAGGTTACTACCAATGGTGACTGGTTGGTCCGAATTTAGTTTGTTTAAAATGAGGTTTTCTTTTTCTTTTTGTTTGTCGTTTGCGTTTAACAAATCTTCCAATGCGTTGTCTCGTTCCCTTTTTCTTGTTACATGATGACATTCGCTTGGCTTATGCATTTCTCCACGAACAATGGCGATTCCTGATTCAATGGGGAACTTAATTAACGAGTAGATCATGGAGGCGACTGTGCGTAATCGTCTCATTCTCGGTCTCCCTAATATTACATTATAGGGTGATGGGGCTCGTACCACCATAAATTCTGCCATGATACTTTTACTGCCTCTTCCTCGGTAATCAAACAATTTAAAAGATAGTGTTACGACCCCAAGAGGCCATAAAAGTTGCCCCGAAAAACTAGACAGGGGTGTTTTTGGTGGTCTCATTGTCGCTTTTTGGTCCTCGTAAAGTTGGTCGAAACAATGTCCGTACATGATTTCTGCTGAGCTTCCTCCATCGACATAGATGCGATCAACCATGGTCCCTCCGATGTCTGCTTTTACAATCAAGGGGTCTTCTCCACTGCTATGTTTAGGTGTTGGTTCATCACTAGAAAAGGCGATCTTGATGCCCGGATGCCTGATCCCTTCAGCTTTGGAGGATTGCGGTTGTCCTTTTTTTTACCATCATTATCTCACCTTTTAGGTCCCTCGATTTCTCATTTTTGTGCGGCCACTCGATTTGACTTTTTCTCAATCTGCAACTCTTGATGTATCTGTGGGTTGGTTACTATTATGGCTTCTTGCACCTTTTTCCAAATGGCTCAAACGTCCATTCCTGATACATGCCTCAATTTCCTTTCGTAGACCGACACAACTGTTTGTATCGTGTCCATGATCTTCGTGAAATTCACAGTAACGTGTTTGGTCCCTACGATGGGGAGGGGTAAACATTTGTTGAGGGGGTCGGAGAGTAGCTTTTCCTTCTGTCGTCGCGTATATTTCTGCGGGCGACTTTAGTAAAGGTGTAAAAGTGGGCTTTTTGTGATTATTGTGATTATTTGGCCTATAGCTGGCGCAAGGAGCGTATTTATCTTTGTGTCGTTTGTGTTGGTCCCTAGAGTTTTATCCATGTCTCTTGTCTGTGAGCTCTCGTTTTGACTCACGTAGGCGGTTTTCAATGTTGGCCTCTTCTGCCCTTATAAAGTTGTTGACCAATATGAATAAATCCTCCATGGATGAGGGTGGTCGGGCGATAAGATCTTTGAAGAGTCTTCCAAGGCGCAGGACACTAATAAAAGCTCATGTGAGCATACCATCTGATCAATCTATCATGTGTAATGTCTCTTTGCCAAACCTCTCTAAGTAACTTCGTAAAGGTTCATCGTGTCGCTAGCGAATTCCTAGGATTTCGGCTTGAGTTTTTTGAAAACGCCTTTATTGTAAAAAATTTAAACGAAATTTGTCTCTAAGCTCGTGGAAGCTGTCTATGCTTCCTGGCATCAAGTTGTCGTACCAAAATCGTGCAGCTCTGTAACACCCCCAAAAATGTGTCACAGCGGAAATATGTCCGGGGGCGTTACTTCATAATACACAGCGCTAGATACAAGAGAACGACCTCTAAATGTGTCGTTTGAAAAGTAATCTCGTTGATTTTCTTGAAATTGATATATCATTTGTCCCATAATTGCATCAAAATGAAAAGCTTGAAAGTAATACAACGAGATTTGATCATTTGTATGTATGTAGAAATCCGTGGATGAAATCTTGTCAAATTTAGACTCCAATGCACATCAGATAATCTAAGCATCTAATTCACCTGAGAAAAACATGCTTAAAAATATCAACATAAAGTTGGTGAGTTTATAGATTTTTGTAAATGTAAATGTTGAAATCAAAAGATTTATAAAGTATGCACGACCATTTCAATCCTTATAATAGTTTCCAAAATGTAAGTGTAAATGTAGAACCCAAAGAGTATATTTCTACTTCTCACGAAATATAATGAAAAAATGTTTAAATAAGTTAGTGACATGTTGATTCAACAAGTAGTGTGGACCACAAGATTTCCAAAATGTATAACTACTATAACAAATACAGTATCACATAAAATGTATCTACTGTTGCACTAAGCTCATGACACTGAAGCTAATTTATGTAGCATATAATATGCCAAGTGTATTTCTGCCCTATCGGTGTCTGACCAAGACACCAAATGAAATTGACATGATATATACCCGTTGTCCGGTACCCCGGTACAGTGAGCGCTACTCACCCGGATAGGGATAATTAGTCCCAATAGATCTATTTATAACATTCACGCTTACAATCCGTAATTAATAGTTCATGATAGTTTCAGGCATTGAGTGGTCTAATCGCTACTTAGGCAACACGTAAACATGAGATGATAACCATAAATACTTGTGTCCAATGAAAAGATAACCATGGTATTCGTAAACAGCTTTAAATACTTCAATCCATCAGTAGAAAGAGTGTGATATAAATCAAGTAACCGAGTTTGTAATTGAGTATGTAAACAAGTTGTAATGAGCATGTATTCTCCCTCGAGATTTGTAAAGTAATGTAAAACAAGTGAAAGAGGGGCTATAACTCACCTTGTTAGAAGATGGAATGAAGTGCGCAAATAGCCGAGCAACTACTCTTAGCCAATCGTGACGCTAACAACGTCCAAACTTTCCACTCACATGATCTACAATAATTGATCAACTTCTACTATTAATATAACAAGTGAACTAATTATTGGTTTAGTATTATAGTTTAAACATTTTTATCCAATAAGCATTTATACTCATTTTAAATATATAGTATATCTTAGATGTTAATGGTGTAATATTAATAATATGCTTTCCATGTTAAAATATACTTTTAGATAATTAGATTGATCATAATATTTGAGACGTACCTCTTATAAACATAATCACGTTAAAGACAAAATAAACATACTACAATTTCAGACTAGTTTTGATTACCAATAAATGGACAAGCGCCAAAAGTAGTATTTTTAAATCCTGTAATATTTATTTGTAAATGACTCTACAAACAAAGGACCAAATATATAAATTTCACCATATAATTTCATAACAAATAAATAAAAGGAAAGAAAGAGCACGTGAGGTTGTCTTTCTCATTGGAATAAAGTTAACCCAAAATATTACTGATTCTTATAGTTAGCATGCGATTTATACGTAGTATAGCTCGAGATTTACCTTTGAATGCTAGACAATACACGAAGTACAACCACCAACTAGGACAAAGACACGAACGCTAGAGCAAGCACTGGTTCAACAAGACACTATCGAACCCACGACATGCCGTACCCGCGAACATCTAAAATGCCAATCGTGAACCAAGGCGTTATTCCAACACGAACCTAAACCAGCTCGAACCACGAACCAAAACCCACACTAAACTCGCACTAAAATAAACGAAACCAAGACTTAGAGACGTACTCACGTACACCGAACAGAAACCTGAACAAACTCCAAACTCAAACAACCCGGATGTGAACCGCACTCTTCGAACCAATCGACTACTGAGATCAAAATCTACCACGAGTATGAACACCAACACAAACACAAGCGTCCAGATTCAATGAGATGTGATCGTAACCCGAACCAAAACTCAACCCAACATAAAGTTATACCCTTGAACTTTCAACGTGTACCTAACACTACGCATGGTCGCGAACATGAACGTCAAGAATTAATGTGGTCTAGTCGTGACAAAATAATAAACGCAACCGTCGAGACCCATACTCTCATGTGAACTAGAACCGAAACTCATTCTGAAGAAACTCAAGTATTGTTGTCCATAAATCTAATCACACTTCTAAGGCTTTTGGTCTTGCAAATGAAATCTAGGTTTCAAAATATATATGATAAGTTTATGTATTATGGTAAAAGGAAGGTGAAATTGATATTGGTATGTTTTTCTTTTAACGTGTAAATGAGCCAAGGATATGATGATTAAATAAGCCGATTATGGGCTGATAATGTGGAGAATATTCGGTAGAATATTAGGTATGCTTTTTTTATCATGTGTAAAAGAAATAAATGGTGGAGAGTTGGGTCACATGCATGAACATAAAGACCTATCATGTAGAATGAGAATAAAAATAAATCATAAGAAAGAAGAGTGTGACAGTGTGTTGTTGTTGTTCTCTTTCATGCTTGGAAATGACAAAAGAAGATGGGACATGTTCTCTTATGTGTTGTCACTTACTGGGTTAGTCACAAGATAATAAAGCATGACACATCATATGAGACTAAGGTGGTGATCACATGTAAGACTTGAAAGGAATAAGTCACTCAATTAAAAGAGTAACTAGTGTCCATTAGTTGAGTTTAGTGGGTATTGTCGAAGAATAGGAAGGTGATAGTGGTTCCATGCATGCATAAATGCAAATTATTGCGAAACATAAACGCTTTACGTAACGTATAAAAATAAAATATGAAAAGTTATAAATTATCTTTGTAAAAATAATATAACACTTGTTTGATGTAAACTTTTATTTGCTTGATGTGGGTTTACGTTGATTGTTATTTTTTTTTGTTTACGCAATTTAACTAAACGGTTGAAATTAAAAGTAAATGCGTATAAGTTTAAAATAAATAGTTGAATATTTATTTACGTAAAAGTTCTGAAAATTGCCAGTTGTTACAGTACCTACACCTTAAAGAAATCTCGTCCCGAGATTTAATTTGTGTTAACCGATTGTGTGACTAAGAAAGAATTTAAGATTTTAATAAACCAGTTCTAAACAAGACGCTGATAACTTTATTCAACAAAATTCGATGTTTCGACACTTCTTAATATACATAAATTTTTGCTAGGTTTGACCAGGATATTCAATCCATTAGAATAGGTATTTTAGAAAAATATCATTACAAGATTCATGGTTGATATAAACGCGTTATGAAGAAAGCCTCTTAATAGTGAACACATCAAAGGAGAAGGTGTAGTCGCGTGGGTATGCCTATATAATGTCATAAATGTTCAAGGACAGAGTCTAGTTTCTGATATCTGTAATGTTCGATGATTAAAATCGGACGAGGCTAAAGGATGTAAGTATTCAACTTACTTAGGCCGCACTAGGATGTATCATGACTTAAATTGGTGTACTATTGGTCTGCAATGAATAAATCAACTGAATACTATACCGAGAGATAGTTATCTTGTTTAAAGAGGTTGCATTACTTAGTGGATAAAGTTGTACAAGCTGGGACCGTTCTAGGACCCAATAACAGTAACCATAACAACAATAATCATAACAAATGGGGATGGGATATGGAGAGTGAGGACATTTCGAAAAAAACAATATCCCCAGAATAAAGGTCAACAAATGGGAGGAGCTTGCGGGAGAGCTTATGCGATAGACGGCGGAATATGGTACTCAGTCGTTAGTTCGAGGATGAATCAACTCCATTAGTTCAAGTGTGCACAAGTCGGTTAACTCCACAAACTTACGAATGAGATAAGGTAGTTCAAGTGTGCACAAGTCGGTTAACTCCACAAACTTACGAATGAGATAAGGTAGTTCAAGAGAGGCCTTAAGATTTTGCTGAGTGGTAAGACACGATTGTGTCTCTAGACTTTTTTTTAACGGATTTCGGTGATTATCGGGTTCGAGTTCGTACTCGTGTCATATTGGATACCATTAATCTCACTCATTTATAATTCATTATTTGCATAAAGA
Organism: Tanacetum coccineum; assembly: GCA_026074375.1. NCBI lineage: Eukaryota > Viridiplantae > Streptophyta > Magnoliopsida > Asterales > Asteraceae > Tanacetum > Tanacetum coccineum. Next base: position 29,373 of record BQNB010073905.1, read on the forward strand.
AGCGTCCTAGTTTATATAAATAATGAATTGATAAACTTATGGTTCGGTAATTTACAATTTCTTTATTTAAATGAAGAGGCGTCCCAATCCTTTTAAATAAAGAGATTATAAATCATCCTACTTAATAATTTCTGATGCAACACGCGTACTGATATGTGCTTAATTACACATATCTTTTACCTTTAAAAACGAGCTTAAATGACCAAAAACAAATAAAAACTGCCAAATATATGTTTGTTTTGCATTTGTATTGTGCAGGAAGTGGATATCAACAAAAAGACAGAAAACCAAGCCAAAATGACAAAACTAAGCATGGAATGGAAAAGACTATGCAAGCTCAAGATGCAAGTCGAAGTCTAAAGTCATCCGCATGAAGATTTTACAACTTGAGGGGCTAAAACTGCCAAGCCTAAAGTTGTATTACAAAAGATTAAAAAGACAAGGGCCAAAACTGCCAACCGGGTAGATATTGCATTTAAGTTATACAACTTCAGGGGACCAAACTGCATACTTCCCCCAAAAAGTCTTCTTTCCCACCCTAAAACCCAGTTACAACTGGTATGTCGCCCCATACCTTCTCCTCTCAAAACACTCTCTCCCTACCAATCCATTTCATCCACCCTACTACCCCCCCCCCAGTTGTATAAAAGCCATGTTGGCAATCCCTCACCTTTCCCAAGTATCTTCAATGGCTAAGATCGACTCCAAAGAAGCACAAATGAAATCAAAGGCTGGGATTTGCTTTGGATTCACCTCACACAAGTAGCACACTTGTTTCTATCTCTACAAAGAAGCACAAGCTGCAAGTTGAAGACCTTCGCTATAAAATAAGAGTCTTGTTTTTTTTTAAAATTTTTTGGTAAAGCCTTTTGGGCAACTAGTTAATCTTAGAATAACTTAGCTTAATTTTCAGTCATTTACAGCTTTTACTTTCAGCTTTGTAAAACTTTCAAGTTTTAATGCAATTTGAGTTTTAAATCAATTTACAATTTCAAGTGTTAAAGTTCTTATATTGTTTTGTGTTCTAAAAAAAAGAAAAAGGGGGGGAAAACAAAAAGCAATCAATACAGCTTGTTTCTAAGCTACTTAAACAAGATCAAATCTAAAAAGTTTAAGTAGTTTAAAAGAATCATAAAAATCACTCCTCAATATACCACAGCTTACTTAATGGATGATAAGCCAAGTTTATTAGATGGAGCTTATGACTCTTACTAACTTTTTTCTACAAGTTAAGCTTGTTGATTGTTGAATTAGCCCTGTTTTGAGCAAGGGTGGTGTAAGTCTCTCTCTTTTTATTGTTCTTATTTTCTGCTTTATCTGTATGTTTAGTGCTTATTTTGCTTAGTACTGTTAGTTTACTTGTTAAATCTGTTAGTTATAAGTTAATACTGCTAGTTCACTTTTTGAGCAGTATTAACCTTAAAGCTACCAGTACTAACTCCAAGTTAGTACTGCTAGTTCATTTTCTGAAATTTTAAAGCTACCAGTACTAACTCAGTTACCAGTATTAACTTACACTAGCAGTACTAACTTAAGTTAGTACTGTCAGTTAAAATTGTTAGTACTGTTTGTTCATTTTAGCTTATTTGTCATTTTAGTTTATTCTAGTTGCTTATTCCTTTTACTAAGTGCTTATTAGGGATAGTTAATTATCTGTTTTAGTTTATTTGCTTATTTCTTGCTTCTTTGTGTTTTATAAGCCTAGCAGTATTAACTTAAGCTAACAGCACTAACTTTAGCCTAGCAGTACTAACTCAAAGTTAGTACTGGTAGTTAAAACTGTTAGTACTGTTGTTAGTACTGTTGTGTTTATCTTGTTAAATTTAGCTTAAATTGCTTTTTATATTTGCTTATTTAGAGTTAGTTTAGCTTATTTAACTTGTCTTAAGTTTATTTGAGCTTATTTTTGTGTCTTAGTTTAAGAGTTTTAAAGTGTTTTTGCCATTCCTAGTTTTGATTCTTGTTCTAGCTTATTCTCTTTGCTATTTTTATGTGTTTTTGCTTATTGTTATAAATTTTAGTGCCAAATCATTCCTTGTGACATCCAAACTCAAATCATCAATCGTCTTGCGATTTTCCATTTCAGCCTCGTTGGGACATAACGACCCGGAGACACCCTATACTGCTTCCGGTACTCTTGGTCTCGCGCGATTTCGTCCCTCGGTGTATTTATATCACATATAGATAGGACTTAAGGGGTGAGTTTGCGCGAGTCAGTATTCTATACGAAGAGGTTCGATAACAACTGGCGGTTCTTCTGGTGGAGGAGGACGCTGCTCACGGGACTGAGATCGAGTGCGCATGCACAAAATGGAAATAAAAAAGAAGTTACACTAATTTTTTTTGGATTTTTGGATTTAAAATATATTCACAATCTATTTTAAACGGACAAGAGATAGACAACTTAAGCCAAATAATCGATCTTACTTCACGGTAGCTCTCAGAATGAAAAACGCACAGGTGAGCGGAGGAGTAGGAATAGCGCGAAGCTTATTTCTCCTTTCGGGTCGTAGTTCCATCACACTATCGTGGTATGATTGGCACCCTTCTTTATCTTACAGCCAGTAGACCTGACCTACAATTTGCTATATGCA
>BQNB010073906.1:0-31965 GCA_026074375.1 Tanacetum coccineum
TCATCGTGTACGTCGATAACGGCGCGGGCCGTTACCAAGAATGGGCGTCCTAAGATGATGGGGACCGACTCATCATTATCCATTTCTAGAACCACAAAATCAACTGGAAAGATGAATTTGTTGATTTTTACTAACAGGTTCTCGCAGACACCTATTAGATATTTAAGGGAGCGGTCAGCCAATTGAATACTCATCTTGGTAGGCTTAAGCTTAGATATTCCCAGTTTGCAAAAAAGGGAGTATGGCATGAGGTTGATGCTTGCTCCAAGGTTTGCCAAAGCATTTTTTTACAGCAAGTGGTCCGATGAGGCATGGAAGTATGAAACTTCTTGGGTCTCCTTCTTTTGGGGGGAGACCCTTCTGAATGACAGCCGAGCATTCCTCACTAAGCTTTACTGACGAAGCTGCTTTTTCCAGTTTTTCTTTATGTGACAGAAGATCTTTAAGAACCTTAGCTCCTTTTGGTATGTGGATCATGGCTTCCAGGAAAGGTAGGTTGATATGGATTTGTTTAAAAATGTTTAGCAGCTTCTCATCCTCATCCTTTTTTTCTTGCTTCTTTACCCGAGAGGGAAAAGGGATGTCTGATTTTGATGGTTGGTATTAGGTAGGAGATGTTTGGGTTTTGTTACCAGGATTGACTAGGGGTTCTTTGCTCCCAATTTCATCATTACTGGCCTGCTCGTGAGGAAGAGGAAACGTATGAGAGGCAGGGTGTGGCGAATCGCGTGTAGTGGTCCCAGATAGAGTTGTGATGGCCATTGGTGGGTCGTTAAGGGAAGTATTCCTTCTGAGGGTAGTGAAAACCTTAGAGAATTGTTCATGCATATTGGTCTTCTGTTGGTCCATCATTTCCCTAAGTCCATTAAGGTGATGTTTCTTTTCCATAATGAAATTTGCCATATCATCTTTGAATTTACTTCGAAGTACCCAGTGAAGGTCCTCCTCTCCTTCCTCTTTTATATAGTTTCCCCATGGAGGGATATCATTATTCTGATAGAATTTTAGGAGGGATGGGTCATCGTAGATGTCATCACTTGATAGGAAAACTTGCTCGTGTGATATGTTTTGGTCGCACTCGTCAGCTTCGTGAGCCCCACCACAAATATCACAGATGAGATATGCGTTTTAAGGGATTTCTCGCGAGTAGGGGTTATGAGGTAGGTGAGCTGCTGATGGGGTCTTTTTAGCCAGTCATCCATAGTGGGCTTTGTCAATTCAAAAGCAAGTAAGACGTATTCATGAGGCAATGGGTCATCCCACGGGTCTTCCTGGTGTTGAACGAATTCCTCGATACGATCCCATCCATCGTCTTCGTGGAGCGAGGCGAATTTGAAATTGACGATCTGGCTGAACTTTCCTTTATCTTCAGGAATCATATTATCGTAAAACAATTGAGCTAAGAGCCATTTCTTGACACCATGGTGAGGCGTTTTGCGAAGCAGATCTTGAAAGCGTCTCCAGGCATCCCGGATGGGTTCATCTTTATCTTGACAGAATTGGAGGATCTGTGATCGATTAAATGCAGTGCGCTTAGGGGGAAAGAACTTATTTAGATAGTGGGAGGATAGTTGTTCCCATGAGGTAGCATGGATGGGTTGCAGCCTTTCCAGCCATTTCTTTGCTTCCCATTTTAAGGTAAAGTGGAAGAAACATAGCCGAGATACGTCTCTGGTAGCTCCATCGGCTCGTATATTGTCCACGATGTTGAGGAAGAGCCTAATGTGGCCGTAGGGATTTTCAGTGTCTAATCCATAGAATTTGCACATGCTTAGGATAATCCAGATGTCATGGGCGTCTAACACTTCCCTGGTTTGCTCTTCGGGGAAGTGATCGAGTTTTGGAATCTCGCTTGGTTTGGACGAGAGTGTTCGTGCAAGGTTTTGGGAACGGGGGTGATGGCAGGTTCCGTATTTCCAGATGATGACGCCCCTTCGTTAAAAAGGTTTCGTCTAACAATATTTAAGGATTCGTTGGATGGATGCCGTCGAGCGGCCTTTCTTCGTCGGTGTATTTCTCATTCGGGTTCGTCAAGAGGCTCAAAAAGCCTCTAGTGGTTTGCTACGCGTTATGATGATGTGTGCCAAAGAAGCGAGTTTAAGAACAAAATCACAAAGATAATGATAGACTACAGAAAGCCTAAATTTGACATGAAAATAAAATCTTACTTGAAAGGATTCAAGTAAGTAGAACTAAGCTAAATAAAATCTGAACCTAAACTAGTTGCTATTCCTCAACAGTGGCGCTAAAAACTTGATGCGGTCGTCGTAGGACTTCTACACGAAGTTTTATAACTCCATAGGTAGGGTACCTAACCGTTGTAGTGTAGTATAGGCAAGACACGGGGGTTATTATCGTTCTCTATGGGAATAGGCGTCAGTAAAGGTCCCAATTGAATGTAGCTAAGAACTAGAGATTGAAAGAAGATTATTTTTGTATTTTTATATTTTATGAAAGCAAGTAAAATCTCGGGTTTTGAAGGTGGTTTGTTTTAAACTACTAATTAAAATTAAATTAAACTAACTAAGATTAGGGAAATTCGTATGATGAGAGAATAATGTTTACTTAATCATGTATGATCCTTGGTAGATTCTCCTAACTCTATTGCCTTATCACACTTGTGATGTATATGTAGGTTACTACTTTCTAATGCATGGCGAATTACTTCTAAAATTCCATCTACAAATAAACTAATTAGAGCATGCACAAGTAAAGGTAGTATGAACAACTTTTACAAGGCAACATAGTCTAGAATAAACGTGTTTGTATTATACCTAAAGGGGATCATCCTCACACAGGTAAGGTTGTATGAAGACTATTACCCGATTAGAATTAGAATCCTTCTCGCAATAATGTCACCCAAGATCTCATGTAAGGGACTAAACATGCACACCACATCAACATGAGGCAACAAAGGTTATGATCTACATACCATTACATACAATCTATAAGCAAACCCTTAAAGGATTTGCCAGCGTACAACATTGAGGTAGTACCAATTATGTATCAAACAATAAGGACATATTGAAAGATAAGAGGTAAAAAAACTTACTATGGATGAAATCATGCAAAATAGGGATAGTATAGAAGGGTTGGGAAACCCTAAAATACTCCCAAAATCTGGTACACCTTGTTCTCCCACGAACTAAACCCTAATTTCTTCTATCAAAAGTGTATATAAAAACGTAGAATTGAGTTTGTATATATAGAATTCAGGCAGCGTCGGCGTCGCCATTTTCCAGATGTCGTCGTCAAGCTAGGGTTTTAATTGGGTCTTCAAACTTGACGGCTGATCTAGACGCTCTCTTCGTGATTCAGACGGCGTCCCACTTGAGTCCAGACGCGGTCAGGATATTCCAGACGGCGTCTCCAAAGTCTGATCTTGAATCTTTCATGAATCTTCACACCCTTTAGCTACCATGTCCGTTTTCTTCCCAAATTGAGTCCAAATCACGTGTATTTCCACCAAATGTCTTCCAAATACTAAAAATGCAAAAAGAAACGATTAAGCACATATTTAAGACATTTTTGCATGATTATAAGGGTAAAATGACCCTGAAAAAGTGTATAAAATTACACCTCATCAGTCTTATATGTTTGATGTATATGTGATCATGCTTTGTTTTGTTTTTAACCTCGTCTTAATTGCAATCAAAGGTATTTGCATAAAATAAGTGTAGGGGAAATATCCGATTGTTAAGAACCATTTGATAATGTTAAGTTAATTCACATTTTATGTTTTGTTTGTTTGTTTGTTTTGAGTCACATGTTTGTACTAACCGTTTTCGTGGTTTATGCAGTAATTTTTCCCGGAAATAATCAATAGGTTATTTTTGCAAATTTTTTTCCAGAAAACGAAAACGTAAAACTTGTCAGGTGTTCCTGACGGCATCAAAACTGTAGCAGTGGAGAAATCCGCATTTTTTCGAATTTTTGAATTTTTTTTTTGTTAAATTTCCAGAATTTTTAATTTTCCATATTTTTGCAGAAAGTCACGATTACATTAGAACTAACATTCTATCTTTATTGCTTTTTTAGGATTTTAGTTTATGATTATATAAAGGTTGTATGTTATTTACTGTCGATTTTACGATGGGTATAGTCGTTTTTGTCTTTAGTTTTCAGGTTATATTAGATAAGGAAAGTCTGGAAGTTCATTGGATTTTCACTTGGACGATTCTTCGATGAAGATTTAGCCGAATCATTTTGTTTCTTCTCTGATATTGAGCAAACTAGAGGAGTATTAGTTTCTCTCATTTCTATTTATCTTCCCTTTATTTGTTTTTCGGGTACTTGTAGAATATTTGGGACAATGTTCAAAATAACTGTAGGGGTAATAAAAGCCTTAGAGATTATTCTTTCATTTGCATTTGCTTTGTCTTTAAAATGATGTGTAATATACCGAAACATGGTTTAAGACGGTAATTTTAGCCCAAATTAAAAAAAATATGGCATATATCGGTAAAATATAGTATTAGAAGCGTCTCATGGATAGGAGTTATATGACTAGCATAAAACCCTTACCACTAAAAAATGCCACACCCAAAATGTGAAGTTCGCCCCTAGATCTTTAAGAATAAAAGCATTAATCTTTAATGCTTATGAGAGTGTAGCGGTAATTATTATAGATTTTAGAACTTGCTTTAGCGATGCATCCCGAGACTGCTAGTGAGATCGCATTCATGTGTTTAGGATTGACTAAGTGATAAGAGGCATTATGCTAACTCTTGTTTTTAGCCTGCGTTTGTTATGGTTATAATGATCTCAATGGTCATATAACTACATGTTGGTGTAAATATTACGATATTTAATCTATACATTCTCTTTGTGTTCAGGTGATGACAAAGATGTAACTTGTAATACATAACGTAAAATGCACAAGTTACTCGTAATGAAAAATCATCAATGCATTCATACATCAACCTCTCTCGACGTCTCAAGTCTGTTTCAACAACAGATATAAGTTTGCGCCCGACGTAAATCACTAAAGGTATGAACAAACAAACTTTAAACTTGTTGGATGATCAAATAAATAATTTTTTGTCCTAAACTTTACATTTTTACAAATGTAACAAAACCTTTTTACAAAAATAAATTTGACAATATATTTTTGTAATTAAAAGAAATGTTTTATTCGAATATATATCTGAAATCATAGTTTCCGGTGAAAACAGAAAAACATGAACCATAAAACATTTCTCCAAAAAAGGAAAAAATTGGGGGCGTCCTAGTCTGGCTGGCCCCCTTATCAGTAAGGGGCCGTCAGGCATAGATAAGGGACCACGAGGCCAAAACGTCCCAATCTTTGCCTATAAATAGTTGACTGTTCTCACATATTTTTTCACCTTTTTCACACAGTTTTTCTCTGTTTTATAACATATTACATATCTTTTAGTCTTTGATCATGTAACTTGTTTGAACATTTATTTACAAGTGATCCAATCTTTCCTCTCCAAGTGCAAGAGAAGAATACTCGCAATCGTCAAGATACGATGCATTATAGATTAGTTTGTGCATACGTAACGTTGTTACGATCTCGTTGTAATTAGTACATCAACCACATAACTTCCAATCTTGTGTAGTAGTTAGATCGGGTTAGTATTTTAGGTGTGAAAATACGTGTGTGAGCGGTTTGTATTTTAGTCCTCAAAATACACTTGTGAGTGGTAGATCGGTTCTAGGATTATAACTCGATATTTAGCTTAGTATCGAAAAATAATATAAGCAACGCGGTTTATGTGTTTAGGCCTTAAAACACAAGGTTTGTTATGTTGGGCCATAAAACATAACGGGGTTGGTTGTACCCGAAGAAGAACTCAACATCTAGCTTAGTGTCAGAAAATAATAGTAAATCGACGTTGTAAGGGTTCTTTCTCCCCGAGAAGGGAGCTTTTGACTAATGACTACTCTCTATGGGTACTCGGGGAGTGGAGTAGGGCCAAGAGGAGCTTCATGACCAAACCACTATAAATCACCGTGTCTGGTTTGCACTTTCTTTTACCTTTCGCTTTACATCTTTATTTACCTTATTGCCTTACATTTATATTTGCATTATATCTATGTGTGTGTGGATTGTTGCTTATATTGTTTGGATGATGATTGCGTCATGGATAGAAGTTAATGTTGTGATTGTGTTTATATTTCTATGACATGCTCTAGTTGATATAGATGTATTATTCGCACTTCTCATATTGCGTAAAACATAATTGATAATTTGATACAAAAGATTTAAGTTTTTAAACGGAAACGTATTCACCCCCCCCCCCCTCATACGTATTCTACACTACCCCACACCCTTGCTTCGCGCTCATCTTTAGTGCAAGATACACCAGTACACCCTTGTGAGCCTATTCTTTTTGCGGTTCTCGTAATTTTCCAGTGGATTCTGGATTATTAATGAAGAGCATTGTTTACAACCCACTAAATGTTACACCCAAATCGCCTTAAGGCTACTTAGTGTAACATCCAAATTTTCGAATTTTAAAGGAGATAATAAGTTTATTCCTAAGTTGAATTACTCAAAAACGACAGTCTACCTCAAGTTTTCATTATTCAGACTCTAAAGCAATTTGATGTAAAACGACATTCCGGACAACTTTTTAGTTTTAACCGAGATCCGAAAACGGTCAAAAGGTGACTGAAATGCCCTCTGCAAGATTTTAGAAACACAAAATTAATTACAACATTATATTTAAATACACGTTTTATTAATTAAAATATATAATAAAATCCTTAGACAATTTAATTAAAGCATTTGTTGAAAACGCGCATATTCGAGTTAAAATCCATTTTATTTTAACCGAGTCAAAAATAAATAATAGATAGTTTTTATAAAAATGTTATAAAAATATTATGAAACACTAATCATATGATACTCATTTAAATCAAAAAAGGATTTGGAAAACAATGCGCAAGTTTCGTGACTTGAAATCATTCCATAATCGCTCAAAAAAAAGAAACGAGCCCCGAACGACTATTTTATAAAATAATACTCGAAAGTTACATATTTGGTCCCTGTGAAAAATTTACAAAATTTCACCCTCAGGTTTATAACACTTGTCATAAATTTTAAAACTTTTTATATAAATACAAAAGTTTTATTAACTTTTCATTTCCATATCAAATTATACACACACTTACACATAACACTCTCTTCCCCTCCCCCATTATCCGGCCACCACAGCCGCCGCCGGCCACCACACTGCCGCCGCCGGAAAACTTTTCCGGCGGACTATTCCGGCCAATTCCAAAATGAACACCTCGTCACCAGATCAACCCGGATCCCCTTTACCATCTCCTTCACAGCGCCCCCGCCACCAACACCACCACCACAGCGGGTGGGTAAGTCCGTTTGATCCCAACCAGCAGAAAGGGCTGCGTTTGTTTTTCCCGAGCACCACAAGGGTGCGTCAGTTTGATTATTTCACCGAGAATGGGTTCATTTGGTTTTAATAAAACAGCCCACGAGGGGCGTTTGTTTCGGACAATGCCCAAAAAAACAAAAAAAAAAAAAAAAAAAAAAAAAAAAAAAAAAAAAAAAAAAAAAAAAAAAAAAAAAAAAAAAAAAAAAAAAAAAAAAAACAAAAAAAAAAAAAAACAAAAAAAAAAAAAAAAAAAAAAAAAAAAAAAAAAAAAAAAAAAAAAAAAAAAAAAAAAAAAAAACAAAAAAAAAAAAAAAAAAAAAAAACAAAAAAAAAAAACAAAAACCAACTAAAAGGTGGTTTTGGTTTGATAATTGCCACCGAAACCTCCCCAATGCAAGGTGGTGTTTGGAAGTCGGAGCCACGCACAAGGGTGATTTGGTATAGTGGCAGCCCTAGGGGCGTTTGTTTGTTCGAGTGTATCGCCCACAAGGCTTGATGCGTTAGAATGTTGGCTCAAATAGTGTGCGTCGGGTTTGGTTATTAAAACCAAGCGGTGCGTATTGGCGATAGAGCACACCAATTGCTAATGATTGGTGTGTATATGCACCAAGAGGGTGGTGTTTGAGCTGCCACTATTAACCACACTAGGTGCGATAGGCAGTCCAACACCAACAACTAGAGGGTGCGTTTGATTATCTATAGCACCATCATGGTGCGTTTGGTTTGTTATAGCACGGAATTAGGTGCGTTTGGGGTCCGGGTCAGCAGCAAAGAGGCGCTTTGTTGATATGTGCACCAAGGGGGTGCGTTGGTTTTTTCTATCTCGCACAAGGTCCGTTTGGCTTAGTAGAATATCCAATATGGGTGCGTTTGGTTGGGCAAAATCACCAAGGGCTTTTCTCGAGTTTCACACGTTTGGCCGGCGATTGGTTTTACTTAACGAACAGGGTATCGTTTGGTTTATAAATAAAGGATTGTTTTGGTATTAGCCAATCGTTTAAATAAAAATATAATCGTGAGATTTTAAAATATAAAAACAACTAAATTTGGTAATAAATAAATTGGTTAAATAAATATAATTTTATTATGTGGTTTAGTTTCAGAAAAAATAAAATATATCAATAAATATATATCTAAAAACGCGAGTGTTTTGAATATTAACACGTTAACATTGCAATCTATATTGAAATAAGAAAGACGATTTTGAGAAAATGAAAGCGTTATAGAAACGATAATTCATGATGAAATTACTAAGTTACTATATTACGATCACTAAACTGCTATTATTCAAATAGAAACCGATAAAGGAACAAAGTTATATTTATAAAGATATACTAAAATATAACGGTATAATAACCTGACAACGAACGAAAACTATACTTTTACAATGAGACTAACCTGTTTTAGGACCCACCCGTCGCAAGAAACTTAATATAATAATATAAAATATTATTATATTTTATAATGTTATAAACTGGTACAAGCATGGTTTGTTAACTTCATAATGTAAGACATGTACCTACCATATTCAAAGTCTTTTTATTAATTAATTGGTTGTCAAACTAATTGGTTTAATTAATTATTCACACTTATTATATAATACTTGCAAGATATTATATACTTTTCATTAATCTTTGGATTGATTTGTCCTTGTTATATTAGAATTCAACGGAAAAGAATTATATTAGGGTTATTTTTTCATATGTAATATAAAAAGAATAAAATAACACACTTTGCGTAAATTTTCCATTTATAATTTACCAACCCCATAACACCAAACTAGTACAACTGGGCATCTAAATCTTTATCAACGTTCGCTTGACGTAACCATTCATTCGGAAACCTAAAATTCATATCCTAGGCTAGTGGGACTTAGCCGTTAAGTTAAGCTGCATCTTCTTGATCGAGCCGCTTCGTCTTCCGTTCGTGTTGTGCATGTTAGATGCCTATCTGCCAATCGTTCTTCATCATCAATGTGAGTTCATAACATCACTTTTCAATCTTTGATTTCTTTATAACCCGAAAGGGAATACATGCTTGTCTACAAACTCTTTACATACTGGATAATTTGATCGATTTTAAAGATATTTATGATTTCATAGCCTCCCTTTTACTCGCTTAGGATAAATGGTTTTATTATATTTTTTGGGTGAAAACATGCATTGTTTTATATATGGACACAAGTGGATCAATTTTATATTATGATTACATGTTGCCTAAGTAGCAATAACCCAAGTTGAGCCCATTATCATGAACTGTCAATTGCATAGATGTAGCTGTTAATTACATTATGTGAGCGCAATGTTATGAATAGATCTAATTGGGAAACGACCTTCCCCGTATCGGGTGATTTAGCTATCCACCCGGTAACGAACGTTATCGCATAGTCCGATTTTGGGGTTTCGGGTTAAACATCTAATCGGGCAGAAATTGCAATATATATTATTGCAAGAAAGATTGTCGAGCTTCAGTGTCATGAGCTTAGGAAACGTAATCAGGGTTTCGTGATGTTTGCAATTGCAGTTTTCATCACGAAGTTTAGATGTATTGTATATTATGCGGTTTGCTTTATCACGGGAAAAATCTTGTGGTCCTATGTTATACGTTTTGGCGACTATTTGGAGATTTAAATGGTCTGACATGTTTTGAACTGTTGATTTTAAAAATCATACATATATTTTGAAAGGACATTTAAGGAATTAAATGGTCATATATACTTTGGGTAAACCTTGGTTTATTATTCATATCTAAACAAACCTATGAACTCACCAACTTATGCTGATCGTTTTAGCATGTTTTCTCAACAAGGTAAATTAATCTTGGATTATCTAATGTGCATTGGAGTCTAAATTGACAAGATTTCATAATTGGATTTCTACAAATGATCAAATCTCGTTGTGTCGCTTTCAAGCTATTCCATTGTGATCAAATTTATGGACAACTATTATTTGATTTCAAAAATCAACGAGATTGTTTTACAAACACCATTAAGGGTCGTTCTCTTATATCTAAAAGCGTGTGTAATATGAATGTACCACCCCAAGTGGTTATTCCGCTCTTTGTGATTTTTTGGGGTGTTACGAATTGGTAACATCAAGCACTGGTTATATAGAACTAGGTTCATATTTTAACCCTAGACATACCCTTTTTCACAAACATTCAATCACCATCAAACATTTTCAAAGTGCATACACGCTACTTGCTTATTGCTTACATTACGTCTGCATTAAGTGCTTACGTGGCATACATATATATAATATATAAAATATATATATATATTATATATATATATTATATAATATAATATATAAATATATAAAATATATGCTTGCATTCCTTCGCGTAAATCGTATGCTTATTTATATAAGAGTTATTATATTAAACACCAGAATCTTTTTAAGACATTGTGGGTGCAAATGGGTCTCATTCTATCTCTCAGACATTGTGAGATGGGCCAGTGGGTCTCACTTCGTTCTCAGACATTGTGAGTTAAACAATGGTCTCTAAGGATATTATTTTTCTTCCTAGCTTAAACTAGATTGATAGATTACACGTAGACCGTCAAAATTATTGTTTACATGGAATTCTGTATGATTCTAAGTATTACAGACTTGTATGGGGCGGGACTTGTAATATGAGGATTGAATGGTAATTGTTATGTTAACAAAAGCCCCGTCGCATTATGCTGTTTACAGGGCTTATTTGTATGAACTAAGTATTAACAAGTCTTGTATGGGCTGGACTTGTATAGGAAGATTGATATGATATATCGCAATGCTGATCTCGTTCATAGAGACCCTTTACCATATTTCCTCCTACCGATACTCATTAACTATCTGACCTCTATGTTTGATCTCACCTGGCATGTTTTTTATACTCCCCTGTCCTCCGAAGACGAAGTTTGGAAACACACTTGCTCTACTCTATTAACGAGCACATGCCTCGTCATGTCATTCCATCCACCTTGAAGGTTATGATGAGTACGCGTATTGCATCGAATTATTAAGGAAAGGATGAATTATATTTATTTATTTGAAAGGATTAGGGACGCCTCTTCAGATTAAATAAATTAAATTATAAATCACCAAACTCATAAGATTTATAAAATTTTATAAATTACATAGAATTAGGGACGCTTCTTATTGCAAATAATAAATAAAACATGATTTGGGCTAAATGTATCCGAAATGAGACGATAAAAGAACCTGTGAACTCGATCATCACCATAATCCGAAAAAAGGTCTAGAGATACAATCGTGTCTTGCCACTCCCCAGCAGCATCTTAAAGTCTCGCTGGAACTACCTTATCTCATACTTAAGTTATTATACTTTTTTGCGTTGCTAATCCCGCGATCACACGAATGTTAGTTAGAGCTAACAGACTTGTTACAACAATTGAACTATTGAGTTGCGTCAATCCTCGAACTAACGACTGAGTACCATAAATCCCGCCGTCTTACGCAAAAGCTCTCCGCGAGGCTCCTCATCATTTATTGCAATTTTCTTTAGTCTGGGATATTTGTTTCACGTAGGGTTGCTCACCCTCAGCACCCCATCAACCATTTGTCATAGTTATTGTCCGTTATGGTTGCTGTTGTTGGATCCCTGGAGTGGTCACAGATTGTACAGCACTTTATCAACTAAGTGATGGAAACCCACCCTTAAACAAGATAATCCATAGGTGTCGATATCTTATTTATCAGTTAATTACTCATTGTCAGACAAATAGTACGAACCAATTTAAGTCATGATACAAAATAAGTACTGCCAACTAAGGTACTTACATCCATAAGCCACGTTGATGTGAATTATCGAACCTTACAGATAGTAGAAACGAGACTCCGTCCTCGGACATTTAGAAACTTTTACAAACATACTCACGCGACTACACCTTCTTCTTGAGGTTTTCACTATAATGAGACTTTCCCTATAACGCGGTTATACCAGTCATAAGATCTGTAATGATATATTTTGAGATACCCATTTTGATGGATTAAATATCCTGGACAAACCTAACCAAAATTTTTGGTAGATTGAGAAGTGTAGAAACACCGAATTTTGCTGAATAAAGTTATCAGCGTCTTGTTTAGAACGAGTTATTAAACCTTAAGTCTTTCCTTGGTCACACAATCGGATAACACAAATTTAATCTCGGGACGAGATTTCTTTAAGGGGTAGGTATTGTAACATCCGAGAATTTTAAAATTTTAAAGGAGATATAAGTTATTCCTAGGTTGAATTATCAAAAACGAGCAGCTAAATCACGTTTTCATTATTCGGACTCTAAAGCAATTTGATGTAAAACGACATTCCTGACAACTTTTTAGTTTTTACCGAGATCCGAAAACAGTCATAAGGTGACTGAAATGCCCTCGCAAGATTTTAGAAACACAAAAATAATTAAATTATATTTAATTATCACGTTTTATTAAATAAAAATATTTAATAAAATACTTAGCAATTTAATTAAAAGCGTTTGTTGAAAACGCGAATATTCGAGTTAAAATCCATTTTTATTTTAACCGAGTCACAAAATAAATAATAGATATTTTATAAATGTTATAAAAATATTTATGAAACACTATCAAATGAATACTCATTTTAATCAGAAAAACGATTTGGAAAACAATGGCGCAAGTTTCGCGTATTGAATTGACCGTTAACTAGTTCAAACGAGTCCCGAACCGATAGTTAACAAAAACTACCAATTATATTTACACAAGAACCCCCTCATCTATTGGAGACTTGACACTTCCATTTATAACTTTTTATATAAATATAAAGTTATAACTAATATTTCATTTCATTTTTTTTATAAACACACACATAATCCTCACTCTTCTCTCTCCCCAATTTCAGGGCCGCCCCTCCCAGCCGCCGGCCACCACTGCCGCCAACTCCAAAAACACTCCTCATCACCGGATCTACTCGATCCCCACTACCACTCGCGGCCACGCGCCATTTTTCCCCTCTCTCTCTCTGACAGCCGCAAGCCATCATCACCATACCACCACCAGGATCATTATACCACCATTATTATCACCACAACCGTCACCCAAAAAGGGTGTGTGTGGTTTTCAGCCGCACCGTAGGGTGCGTTGGGTTTGGATTATAAGCCACCAAGGGTGCGCGTGGGTTAGCATAAACACCAAAAGGGTGTTTGTTTCGTTCGCGTTGTTTTGTTTAAAAATAGGGTGCGTTTTGGTTTTGTTAAAACAGCCCGAGGGGCACGTTTGGTTTATAATAATGCACAAGGGTGCGTTGGTTTGCGTAAAAACAAGAAAAGGGAAACGCCACAAAGGGGGCGTTTGGCTGTCAAAACAGCCCAAGGGTGCGTTTGGCTTAACAGCCACGCACAAGGGTGCGTTTGGCTTAACCGAAACAACTTAAAGGCGTGTTTGGTTTTAAGGATAACAATAGACAAGGGTGCGTTTGGCTGTTAAACAGCCAAAGGGGTGCGCGTGGGTTTTGCTAGCCGCCACGAAGGGCGTGTTTGTTTCGGTGGTAAAACACCACCACCGCCACCCCATCACCCCCACCAGCGGGTGCGTTTGGTTTTATTCATAAGCACCAAGGGTGCGTTTGTTTGGGTTTGACAGTCGGGGAAAGGGTCGGGTTGGCTGCGGGGACAACCGAGACAGCCGGGGGAGGAAACGTCGGGTTTGGGTTGGTTTGGGTTTCGGGACAGCCGCGAGGGGTGCGGTCGGGTTGTGGGTTAACAACCGACGACGGGGTGTCGGGTTAGGCTGTGGGACAGCCGGGGCGTCGGGTTGTTTGGTCGGGTTTGGTTTGCAACGGAAATGGGTGCGTTTGATATTGTGACACCGAAACGGGTGTGTTTGATTACCGAAAAAGGTGCGTTTAATTTAAAAGTATTCGATTATTTCGTTTATATTATCGATAAAATGTATATGTGATGAAATCTGTTTAAACTTGCGACGATCCTAGAGTAAAATGTGATATTAATAATTTAAAACGGGATTGATAAGAATGTATAAGCGATACTAGATATAGTTTAGACGAGTTTTGAACTAAAAACGGACTTTGACGCGTTTTTATAACGGATAATTGTGAGCAAAAAACGAAACATGAGATTCGGGATTCGAGACTTTGAAAAGTCAGACTTTTGTTTACAAAATATAGCAAATTATATTTAGACGGACATTTGATATAAAAACGGACTTTTAAAAACTCCCAATAACGCAGATATACAGTAGTGAAATCGGAATATACACTTAATGTAAGAAAAATAGGTTAATTTAATATATATTAAATCTTGACTATGGTAATTTAATATAAAGGATTTGACACTTTCGAGTACCGTTTCAAGCCTTCCGCGAAACACAAAGTTTGTTCGTAATGGAACGTTTTACTTTGCCAGTAGGAATGTTCTTTTTAAAATTAAGTACATAGCAGGGTCCAAAACAAAAGTCGGTTGATCATATTTCAATTAAATTTATATTTAAGACCACTGTTTCGGATTCTAAAATGGAATGTCTAAAAATAGTAACATTCGGTAAATACGTCGACATAAAGCTAATGATTGGACGGATAATAGTATTATATTAAATTTTCATATCAATATACTAAGGGGTTTTAAGTTTAAAGACGCCGCAAGTGTGATTTCTCATCACATGTATAAATATATATATATTGTATACATATTAAAAATATGTATGATTTTCGTCGTTACAATGTACGACAACGTTGATCGTATTAATACTTGTATAATATTAGAGCGACATAATATTATAGGTCTGGCCGAAGATCGTTGCCAATTCGTTTAGTGATTTATTGGATTATTTGATCGTGTCTTTGAATCAAGGTGAGTTTAATAAGCCCCATGTCTACTATGATTTTACATATATATTTGGGTGAAGAGCATGCTTGTTACAAATTTCAATTACTTGTTTGATATAAACTCGTTACGTGCTTCATTACAACTCGTTTGCATTTTAATTTTGCGAACGTAAACACATTCTAAACTTTTATGATTATGGAATTAAAGCTTAAGATGCATGAACTATTAATTACTCGGAGGTAAGATGCGAATGTTATAAGATAGATCATATTTAATTGACAATCCCCGTTCGGGGTGACTAGCTATCACTGGGGAACGAACGTTATAAACCAAGTACCGTATTACGAATTTGATTGTCGCCTTGGGGGCCAACAATCATTACTGCCCGAGTGTTCTTGGAGGGAACACCCATGAGGGGGAACCTATCAATGTTTTATTACTGCCCCGAGGTGTTCATGAGGGAACACCCACGATGGGAACATAATTCTTTTATACTGCCCGGGAGTTCTGGGAGGGAACACTGACGATGGGTACATTTATACGTGCCCTGAAAAAAGTGGCATACAATACAAGTCCTACGTCGCAGTTTCATGAACGTTAGAGTAATTGTAATCATGTTTTATACTCACAGAAAAATAGTATGCGAATATTTATTGTGGCCTTGAATAAAGTGGCAATACATACTATGAAATAATAATGGTGAACATAATTTGGTTATGCATTCTTTATAAATTCTTTGGATAAAGATTGGTACTGTTTTGGTTACATAAAAATGGTCATTGCATTCTTTTATAAATCTTTGGAATTTATTACATGGTACTATGATAGACACAGTGGACAAATACATTCATTTGAAACTTTACATTCTTAATTTGAACTAACGATATGAACTCCCACCAACTTTATGTTGACCACTTTTAAGCATGTTCTCTCATGTGAAATTAGATGCTTAGGATAATTTGATGTGCATTGGAGTCTTTACATTCAAGTTTTCATGGTGATGCAATTAATGGGACAACTATTATTATGATTTTAGAAAAACAAAACGAGATTGTTTTACAAACGACAAACAGTTTAGATGTCGTTTCTCTGTATCTAGCTCTTGTGTATTATAAAGTAGCACCCCAAGAGAATTTCCACTGCATGTCATATTTTGGGGAGGTGTACAGATTGGTATCAGAGCACTTGGATGATAAGAACTAGGTTTTGCATATTTTACCCTAGACTATAACCGTTTTCACAACTATTGCATCACAGCAAACATTTTCAAATTGCATACACACTACTTGCTTAAGTGCTTACATTACGTTGTTGAATTAAGTGCTTACTTGACAAACATAATATGTAATATATATAGCTTACATCTTTTGCGAAAATCGCACGTTTATTTATATAAGTAAGTTATTTATATAAAAATACATAGCAATTCTTAAGACATGTGAGTTTGCACAATGGTCTCAATTATACCCTTAGACATTGTGAGCTGCACATGTTCTCATTAATACCTCAACATTGTGAGTTTAACGCAATGTCTCATCTTACTTCTTTAGACATTGTGAATATGCACATGGTCTCATTTTAGTTCTCAGACATTGTACGTTAAAACAATGGTCTTAAGTATATTATCTTTTCTTCAATAGCTTTATACTATAATGATAATTACACGAAGACCGTTATAATTTTTGTTTACATGGGATTGTGTATGAATCTAAGTATTACAAGTCTTGTATGGGCGGGACTTGTAATATAAGGATTGATATGATAATTGATATGTAAACAAGACCCGTCATAATTTTGTTTACATGGGATTGTGTATGAATCTAAGTATTACAAGTCTTGTATGGGCGGGACTTGTAATATGAGGATTGATATGATAATTGCTATGTTAACAAAGCCGTTACAGTTCATTATACATAGAATTTATGTGTGAATCTAAGTATAACAAGTCTTAGTATGGCTGACTTTGTAATAGGAGTATGTTATATGAAATTGCATGTTGACTGGTTTCAGCGAGACTTTACCTTGTTACTCTAAACCTGATACTCGTAACGATCTCGAAAACTATGTCATTTTCCTTGATAATTTTACTTCCCCGCATCTAAAGACCTAGTTTGGAACACCGTCCCCATACATCCATTGAGAGCACATGCATCGTCATGTCATCCATCACCTTGAAAGTTATGTGGGTACGCGTATTGCATCGGGAATTATTAAGTAGGATGATTTATAATCTGTTTATTTAAAAGGATTGGGACGCCTCTTCATTTAAATAAATAAATTATAAATCCCCGAACCATAAGTTTATAAATTTATCATTTACATAAATTGGGACGCTTCTTTATGCAAATGATGAATTATAAATGAGTGGGCTTAATGGTATCCAATGTGAGACAAGTAAGAACATGAACTCGATAATCACCGGAATTCGTTATAAAGGTCTAGAAACACAATCGTGTCTTACAACTCAGCAGAATCTGAAGGCCTCGCTTGAACTATCGGATCTCATTCTTAAGTTATTACTTTTGCCATTGCTAATCCTCGCGATCACGAACTGTTCGTGGAACTAACAGACTTGTTACACACTTGAGTTAATGGAGTTGATTCGTCCTCAAACTAGCGACTGAGTACCATAATCGCCTCTAATCGTCATTAAGCTCTCATCCGCAAGCTCTTCCATTTGTAAACTTTATTCTGGGAAAAATGTTCTCGGAGAAATGTCCTCATTCAGTCTCGGCATCCCCTCACCAATTGTTTATAGTCTTGACGTTTATGGTCGCAGTTGTTGGGGTCCTGGAGCGGTCCGACTGATGCAACTTTATAATGCAACTCCCCTTAAAACGAGATAAACACCTACAACGAAACAGATAGTTGGACTATTCTTTTCGGGCCAACTAGTAGAAGACATAGTGATCGCGATACTTTAATCTATCCCAAGAACTTGCCAAGTAAGTTGGGTTCTTACAACCATAAGCCAACGTGATGTGAAATCATCGAACCATACAGATAGTAGAAACGAACTCCGTCCCGGACCATTAGAGACTTATACAAACAAAACTCACAGCACTACACTTTCTTCAGAGGTTTTCACTATAAAGAGACTTTTCCATAATCGCGGTTATAACAAACCAGACATAAGATCTGTTAATGATAAATTTTTGAAGATACCCATTTTGATGGATTAAATATCCTAGACAAACCCTAGTCCAAAATTTTTTGGTAGATTGAGAAGTGTAGAAACACCGAATTTTGCTGAATAAAGTTATCACGACATTGTTTATAACGAGTTATTAAACTTTAAGTCTATTCTTGGTCACAGACATCGGGTAACAAAAATTTAATCTCAGGACCGAGATTCTTTAAAGGTAGTACTGTAAAATAAATGTTATAAAAATATTTATGAAACACTATCAAATGAATACTCATTTTAATCAGAAAAATGATTTGGAAAACAATGGCGCAAGTTTCGCGTATTGAATCGACCGGTAACTAGTTCAAACGAGTTCCGAACCGATAGTTAACAAAAACTACAAATTATATTTACACAAGAACCCCCTCATCTATTGGAGACTTGACACTTCCATTTATAATTTTTTATATAAATATAAAGTTATAACTAATATTTCATTTCATTTTTTTTTATAAACACACATAATCCTCACTCTTCTCTCTCCCCAATTTCCGGCCGCCCCTCCCAGCCGCCGGCCACCATGCCACCACGACGCCACCGCTAGAAAACTTTTCCGGTAGACTTTTTCGGCCAACTCCAAAAACACTCCTCATCACCGGGTCTACTCGATCCCCACTACCACTCGCGGCCACGCGCCATTTTTCCCATCTCTCTCTATCCGGCAGCCGAGCCACCACCATGCCATCATCACCACCGTAGGTGCGTGTGGTTTCGGCTTAGCACCAAGAGGATGCGGCTGGTTATTAAAACACCACAAGGGTGTTTATTTCGATGGGACGGTAGCTAGGCTGCGTCCGGTTCACTGTTCACCAGACTAGGGTGCGTTCGGTGTGGGGTATTGCACCATAAAAGGGTGCGTTGGGTTGGGTCTCGACACCACAAGGATGTTTGTTTTCGGGACAGCCACTGCACCACAAGGGTGCGGCAGGTTTGCGAAGAGAGCCCTCGAGGGGTGCGTTTAGTTTGATGTAAATGCACCAAGGGGTGCGTAGGTTTTGGGACAGCCGGGGGGAGAGGGTGCATTGGGGTTGTTTAAGAAATAAGGGTGCATTGGGTTTGTTTAAGAAATAAGGGTGCGTTGGGTTTTCAGCGAGCAAAGGGTGGTTGTTTTCGGGTTTGGTTGTGGGTTCACGGCACCTAAGAGCGTGCGGGTTGGTTGGCTGCCACCACCACAATGGTGGTTTGGCAGTCACCACCAACAAAGGGTGCGTTTGTTTTGATATAAACTCGACAAGGGCGTGTTTGATTTAGCTAAAAACACAACGGGTGCGTTTGGCTGTTGGACAGCCATGGGGGTGGCACCACGAGGGTGCGTGTGGCGGGACAGCCACCCGAAAAGGGTGTGTTGTTGGTTGTGGTTCCCGGGTCAACAGGTAGGGGTGGTTTGTAACAGCAAGTAGGGTGCGTTTGGCGTCAAAACAGCCAAGGGTGTGTTCGGGACAACGGGCACATAAGGGCGTGTTTGGGTTTGGCTGTTGATCGTGGTTTGTCGGTGGGGGGGGGTGGGGGAGGGGGAGGGAGTTTATTGTTTGGCTGTAAACTGCCTGGGTTCGTTTGGTTTAGTGGTTTAATCACCACACGAGGTGGTCGGGTTTGGGTGGGTTTGGGGTTTCGGGTCAGCCGCTTAAGGGTTGCTGGTCGGGGTTTGTGGCGTTAAAAACCAACGGACGTGGTGGTGTCGGGTTAGGCTGTGGGACAGCCGGGGACAGCCGGGGGCGTCGGGTTGTTTTGTCGGGTTTGGTTTTTTTTGTTTTTTTTTTTTTTTTTATTTTTTCATTTTGCCAACTGAAATGGGTGCGTTTGATATTGTGACACCGGAACGGGTGCGTTTGATTGTGGTGACACTGGGAAAAATAAGGGTGCGCTTTAATTTAAAAAGTAATTCGATTTATTTCGTTTATATTACTCGTTAAAATGTATATGTGATGGATATATGTTTAAACTTGCGTACGTCTAAGTAAATGTTGATATTAAATACTTTAAAACGGTGATTGATAAAATGTATAGCGATACTGATATAGTTTAGACGTGTTTGAGCTAAAAAAAAATGGACTTTGCGCAGCGTTTTTATAATAGATAATAATGAACGAATACGGAACATGTGATTTGGGATTAGAGCTTTGAAATATGTCAGACTTTGGTTTACAAAGTATAACAAATTATATTTTGACGGTACGTTTTGATATAACACGGGACTTTTAACTCCCAATAACGAAGAATGATAGAAACTGGAGTGACTTCGGAATATAACTTTAATAGAAAATAAGATTATTTGTAATATATTATATCTGACAGATATATTTATTAAACTTTTGAGCTCTTTTGAGTCCGTTTCAGCCTTTCCGGCGCGGAGACATCGAAAGTTGTTCGAATGACGTTTTTTTTACTTTGCCAGCGAGGATTTGTCAGTTTTAAAAATTAAGTCATAGTGGGTCAAAAACTAATGGTCGGTTGATCTATTATTTCAATTAATTTATATTTTTGTACCACTGTTCGGTTCTAAAAACGAAAATGTCTAAAAAATAGTAAAAACTTTCGGTTAAGATTCGAACATAAGCTATGATTGGACGGGAGGAAAATACTATATATTAATATAATTTTTCTAAGGGTTTAGGTTTAAAAGACGCGCAAGTGGATTTCTCATCAAGCGTATATTTGTATGATACATATTTAATTATGTATGATTTTTGTCGTTGTTTATCGTTATTTAATAGGTGTATTTTTAATAGAGCGACATAAATTATAGGTTCATGGCGAGATCGTTTGCAGATTCGGTTGTGATTTATTTGGATTATTTTATCGTGGTCTATGATCAAGGTGAGTTTATAGCCCCATGTCTTACTGGTTTTACATATATTTTTTGGGTGAGAAATTGCTCGGTTACAATGCATTTACTTGATTGAATTTACCTGGTTTGGTTTACAATAATCATTTATAATATCTAGCGAGGAGATACATTACTTGGTATTTAATTTTTGAACGTTAACCACTTCCTATACTTTATGATTATGGTTTATGTTAAGTTGCATGGAACTTGTTAAATACTCGAGAGGGTAAGCACGATTGTTTAAGATAGATCTATTTGGGATTGACAATCCCCGTTCGGGGTGACTAGCTAATCACTCAGGAAATACGAACGTTATTACCATGTCGGGATTACGATTTGTTTGGCGCCTGCGAGGCAACAACTATTACTGCCGGGTGTTCTTGGATCCGAGAACAACCCATGATGGGAACTTATTATTTGCTATCATGGCTTACGGGTGTTCAAATATATCTATTCGGGATTGACAACCCCCGTTCGGGTGATTAGCTATCACTGGGAACGAACGTTATAACATGTCGGATCACGTTGGGACTACAGGGCCCCCAACAAATACATATGAATTCTTACTTTTATTATTAGCTTCAGTTTCATGAGCTTAGAGTAATCGTAAACATTGTTTTATACTCACATGGATATTTACGTTGCCTTGAATAAAGTGGCAATACATACTTGAAACATTTTGGTGACATTAAATTGGTCATGCATTCTTTATAAATCTTTGGGATAAGATTGGTACTTTTGGTGACATAAAATGTGTCGTGCATTCTTTATAAATCTTTGGGATTTTTACATGGTACTGTGATGATACAGTGGATTACATTCATATTTAAACTAATCTATGAACTCACCAACTTTAATGTTGACACTTTTAAGCATGTTTTTCTCAGGTGAATTAGATGCTTGGATTATTTGATGTGCATTGGAGTCTTTACATTCAAGTTTTTCATGGTGATGCAATTATGGGACAACTATTATTTTGATTTCAGAAAATCAACGAGATTGTTTTACAAACGACACTTTTTAGAGGTCGTTCTCTTGTATCTAGCGCTGTGTATTATGAAGTAGCACCCCATGTGGTATTCCGCTGCGTTGAGATATTTTTGGGGGTGTTACAAAAACCATTAACCTAAGCCCAAAACACTTAACCTTAACACCTTTTAACCCTTTGCATCGTTAGTCCTTAGGGACTAACACTGCTTGTCCTTAAGGACTAACAAAGTTAGCCCCTATAACCTTTTACCTTTAACACCCTTAGTCCCTTTCCCTAACCCCGTTACCAAATCAAACAAACAGTACCCTAAAACCTTATCCCGTCAAATCCCCCCATGTCACTATTCATCCCTCTTCCTTAAAAAACCTATCACTTTTACCCTGCGATAAAAACCAAACCAAAACCCCACCCCCAAAATGAAGACAACCACCTTGGCAATCCCATGAAATATCATTGGTGGATGGGACTTGGATACTAAATCAATGGTTGTGATGCAAGGGCTTGGTGAACAAGAAAGATGGATGGCTAGGATTAGAGCTTTCTTTTCTCCTCACACAACAAACACAAGTTTAAGACCCCTGCAGTTTAGTTATTCTATAAATAGATTAGGTTTTTCCTTTGTAAAAGTCAAGTAGTTTTAGGAGTAGTTTAATGTAATTTAGGAGTAGATTAACTTTATGCTTATTTATCAGCTTATTTAATTTTTTAGTATTTTACCTTTTAAGCATTGTAACCTTTTTAAGATTTATAAAATTTTAGTTAAGTTCAATTTAAATTCTGTTTTTACTTAATGCAATTTAAGCTTAATTCAGTTTACAAGTCCTTTTCATAAGCTCATTACTGTTTTAACTCAGTTTCACTCAAAATCCACCCCCAAAAATACCATAACTTGTTTTATGGATGATAAGCCAATATTGGACGGGCTTATGAACACTACTAGCTTGTCTTTGACAAGCTAGAGCTTTGTAGAATAGCTCTTAAGAGTCTTTTATACCCTTGTTTGTGCAAAGGAATTTGTAAGTTCTTGTTTTTATTTTGAGCTTATTTACTGTTCATTTTCTTATTTACTGCTTATTATTGCTTTTTTATGCTTATTATTATTGTTTAATGCTTATTTATGCTTTCTTGTAGTTTAAATCTTATTTGTTCATGTTCTAAGTTAAAACTGTTAGTTAATTCACTTAATACTACTTAATCTAGTTTGCTTATTTTGAGTTCTTATTTCTGAGTTCTTATTGCTTAATGTTGCTTAATATTCATTGTTTATCATCTGTCTTTAAAAACCTTGGTTTAAATCAGTTTGAATTCAGCTTAAAAATAGAATTTAAAACTTAAAGGGGTGTTTGGGTTAAGAGATAAAGTGGGTCAAATGAGATAAAAAATTGTTTTGGGTCATCAATCTAACTTTGTCAAGCTTCTTTTAAGATATTTTAATTAGTTTTAAAAGTTTTAAAAGTCTAAAAATTAGTTTTAAGGTTTTGTCTACAAGTCATCTAAATCTGTGGGTTTGAAATCCTTTCAAACTGTTGCATTTGATTCTTGCTTAAAAGTTTGTTTTAAGGTTTGGTTTATGCTTCTATTTTGTATCTAAATGCAGTAGAATAGATTTAGTTTTAGTGTGCATGTGTCAATTGTGTTTAAATTCTATCAAGTCCTTTTCATTTTCTAAGTTTAAAAGTCCAATTTCAATAGCAAATGTAGCTTAGTTATAGTTTGTGTTAGATTATTAAAATCATGACACAAGCTTATTGCACTACAAGCTTTATCTGTTTGTGCTTATTTTGTTTTTAAAACAACTTTTTCTAGCTTAAAAATAGGTCTGCAAATAGCTAAATTTTCTTTTAAAAACCAAGTACTTAGTTAAATTCAGCTTTTTATCTTTGCTTTTTTTTGCTTATTTCTTTTTCTTTTTGCTTAATTCTTATTTTTATGTGCTTATTGGGTCTCAAACTAAATTTTTTTTTCACTTT
The DNA here is from genome assembly GCA_026074375.1 of Tanacetum coccineum. Classification (NCBI taxonomy): domain Eukaryota; kingdom Viridiplantae; phylum Streptophyta; class Magnoliopsida; order Asterales; family Asteraceae; genus Tanacetum; species Tanacetum coccineum. The sequence goes on from BQNB010073906.1 coordinate 24,141, forward strand.
ATAGCTTATTTCCATTGGTTATTTGATCTTATTTTTGGTTTAAGATTTAGCAAAAATCCTTTTCACTGTTTGTTAGTTCCTACTAAGCTTTTCAGTCATTTTCATTTGGCTTTTTCATGGCTTTTATGTGTTTCAAAATGCTTTTTCTTGGCTGAATCTTGTAGCTTATAGGATAAGCTTGATCTGCATATAGGTCATTAAGCCATAAGGATAGCTTAAGGCTTTTAAAAATTGGCTTAAAAGTAGTAAGTTAGCCTTTTTAAAACTGTTTTATATATGCCTTATGTCTTTAAGTTTTTCAGCCCTTTCTAGCTTATTAAATTGCTTATTTTTAGTTCCCTTTTGCTTATTAGGTCTAGCTAATTATCTGTCTTTTGCTTATTTGCTCTCTTGTTGCTTAATTAGTTCTAAATAAGCCTAACAATTTAGCTATATAGTCACTTAGTCTTAAAGGCAAACTGTCATTTTAGCTAGCTTATTTCTAGCTTATTCTTAGGTTTTATAAAAAGTTCCTTTGTTAAATTTTTTTATTTTTGCTTATTTTATAAGTTTTTTTTTATAAAAAATGATGTGTAAAAAAAGGGGTCACAAGGGTCGAACCTATGACCTCCCCCTTTCATTCCAATGCATTTAACACACATACTCACAACCATCTGTCCTTGGGTCTTTTTCGTTTATTATTTGTCTTATTAAATATATAAAGTTATTTAACCAGTTTAGCCTAGCAGCTTATTATAGCTTATTTCATTAAACTGTTTTCACCATTTTATTTTTCCTAGATTAAGCATTGTCCAAAGTACTTTCCATGAATTTTTCAGTATTTTTCGAATTATTCTGACGAAGGTCAACTGTTTATTGAATTTGTGATTCAAAATCAATTCTTTTCTTACTCTCTTGAAGAATTTGCTCAAATTCTTGACATACCTTGTGAGGGTGCTTGTGCCTTCACAGATAGGTGGTCACTTGACGAATTGGCATATGGTATCCCTAGGGATGGTCCATACCAACCCAACCCTCTTTCTCCCGATGACATCATCTCGTATATTCGAGATGATCGAGAAGGTCAAGTCACTCGCATCCGTCATAAGGAAGAAATTAAGGTTCAAGATTATCAAATTCTCACTCGTGAAATTTTGTCAACCTTGAAACCTTTGGAAGAAATTATTCGGGAAAGTGTTTTCTGTTTGGGGGGTAATCGGGATCATGTTCCCGCATGTCTTTATTATATGTTGTATTGTGTCACAAGGTCCGAAAAATTCAACCTTTCATATTTCATGGCAAAACGAATGGAGTTCGTCACTAAACAAGCTAGGTTAATACTACCGTATGGTATGTTATTAACTTGCTTGTTTAGGTATGTCATGCAAGAAAATCCCGAGTTGTGTAAACCGTCTTATGTCTTGTACGATCGTGTCATGAATCCTCTTATCGTTCAATAAGAGCGAAAGACTCGAAAGGATCGTGGCACGAGAAGAGGTCGTCACTCCACTTCTTCCCTTACCTTTGATCAACCATCTTCCTCTCATCTCAATGATGATGATGATGATGGAAATGGCGAAAGGACCTCGCGTGCAAGCACTCCTTCCCCAACTTGTTTTGTCAACTCCTTAACAAGTGATGTTCCCCAAGTCTTTCAAAACCCACCTAACATTTACCCTCACTTGGAACCTTTTTACACTCGCCAAACCAAAATCATCAACCGTCAAGTTCAAATAAGAGATGAGCATCGTGGTGGATGAAGGTCAATCGAAAAAGGCCTCAGAAACTTATGGAGAAACATGAAGAAGTGAGCAATGTGGAAAATTGCTTTATGACATTATTAATTATATTATTTACTACTTTATGAAGTTTAAACTCATGTTATTTAGTGGCATCTTAGTAAGTAGTACGGCCAACATAACTTGCCTTGGATGATCATTCCATTTTATCATCCTAAACCCATGATTGCATGCACCTTGATACACTTTGGTTACTTATATGATATTATGCATGCTTATTTCTTAGTCAATTTTCCTACATGTGCTTGTTAAATAGAATTTAAGATAGTTGGTTTTGTGAATTTGATTATTAAGTATTAGATGATTCATGATGAAATAGGATTGACTGAAAAAGAGAAAATCTATGAAACTTTTTCTGTACAGAATTTACAGGAAATAAAAAAAAACTAGAAAATTTTCCTGTCTCCAGTGAACGGCCCCCATAAATAAGGGGCGGCGCCCAACATATCTGGGACCACCATATATATGGGACCGCCATCGGAGTCACAGAAAATTTTACTGTGACTACCTGATTTTCTGTGTTGTTGACTATTCTCTCTTAGACCCAGCTAAACTTCCTGTATTTTGCTAAACCACTTTTAGAATCTAAAAATTCAATTCTCATGCTTTTCCACTTTGATCCTATGCTTCCTAATTAAATAAGTCATCCTCCCCACTCTTCTTATCATCTTCATCCTCTTCAAACCCTCTTACCATGAAAGCCAATCATGCTTCTTCCTCCCATGGGTTTAAGAAAATCAAACTCGCCATCATACCTCCAAAACAACTCTTTGTTGATCTCACAAATGATGATGAAAACCTCACTACACCTTTTCCTACCACGACTTCCTCATCTCCAACTCCTCCAAATGCACCATCAAAAACTCCATCAAACAATGACACCTCAACAAGCCAAGATGACACACCCTCTTCTTTTCAATCAAAACTTCAAATTTCACCACCATCATCTAATGAACCAACTTCTCCTCAACCTTTGAACCCTTTGCTTAACAACATCTCGGATGTTCCTCCTAGACCTACAAACCCTCAACCACTTCAAATTCATCCTTTTTTGGATATCACTCTCCCACTATCACCTTTTGAAAACCATAAACCTCCATCACCACCATTTCCACCACAACCTTAACCACCTATCATGGGCCATCCTCTTTACTACAACTATCATGACTACCATGGGTCAACTTGCATATGTTGTTCTCATAACCAAAATCTTTTCTTAACCTTAAGAGATGAGATGAACATCATGTTTGCTCATCTTGAATATCTCCTCACTACCGCAATCACCTCTCACTTTCCACCACCACCTTGAAATGTTTTCAAAAGTTCTCATAATGTGTCACCCTAACCTTTTGCTCAAAAGTCATCCCCTATGAATCATGAATCATCTAGGACTTATCCTTTACTATCTTATGTAGTATGTTTAGATTGTAGTGTAATGTATGGATTAATGCTCTTAGCTCTATTGCATGTTGTATTAGTTAAATTACTTATGTTTACTCTTGTATGAGTTTCTTTACTAGTGAATGAAACTCCTTTGTGGGTGACTTAAATTTAGAGTTATGCTTTAAAGATATTTGTCTTGCACTTGTACCTCTAACTTTGTTTTGTAGCAAACAATTTTCATAAGATCGATCTCTTGGTGCCCCAAACAAGGGGGAGCATACATCAAGGGGGAGTCTTGTTATCGTCGATTTCTTTCTACCCTCAACAATTCGACGATCATCCTTTTTGAATTCGACAAAAAGGTAGAGAAATAGAACAAAACTCATTAATAATTTGAAACCTTTAATTTTTATAAAATGAGTTTATATTTTGTCATCATCAAAATGAGGGAGATTGTTAATACAAATAATGCCTAAAAACGTTATTTATATTTTTCGACCTCTCAACGTTTTGATAATTACAAAATGTAAAAACGTTTACGATAAAAATAAACGTTTACAAATTATTAATCTTAAAATTTCATTTCTAAAGATTAGTAATCACTTAAGGTATGGACAAACAAATCATTAAGCATGATTAGTGATCAAGAAAATATTTTTTCTTAACCATTACTTTTTTACAAAAGTATTTTTACAAAAAATAAATATACACAATATTTTCTAATTAAAAGAAAAGTTTTATTTAAAACTTAAAATTTGAAATCCAAAATTTCCCCCCAAAATGAAAGGTTCCATACCAGATACAACCTTCACCACAAAAAGACAAAAACAGGAGCGGAGTCTAGGGGCGGCCTCCTTATAGGCCTGGCGGCCCTCAAATATATTTGGGACCACTGGGACCGCCCCCAGATGACCGTTGGAATCTTTGCCTATAAATATTGCACTATTTCTGGCAGAAAAATATACCACTTTGCATGAATTTTTCCAGACTTCTTTCTCTCTCTAAAAATATTCTTTCTCTCACTAAATCTCTTGATCACTAATATTGTTTGATCTTGTTTCAAGTGATTTAATCTCTTTTTCTCATCTCTCCCCTCTATCAAGTGCAAGAGAAGAACATTCGTATTCGCCAAGAAACGAATTGTTACTTAGTGATCTCTCCTCTCTTCTTCTAAGTACCAAATCTCTTTTGTAATTATCTTGTGTAATTGTGTGATTCGGATTGTGTGTAAATCCGATTGTGTAGATCTAGTGATTGTGTATATCTTGTAAAATGGTAGATTGGTTCTAGCTAAGATTAGGACTCGACATTTAGCTAACGTAAGCGACGTGTAAACGGTTTTCTCAGCCTAAAGGGAGCTTGTTGACATAGTGAAATCTCGAGTATGATACTAGGAGAGTGGAGTAGGGCGAAGAGGTGCTTCGTAGCCGAACCACTATAAAATCTTGGCGTCTTTGTTTGATTGTTCCTTTCCTTATCTCTTTACATTATTATCATTGTTATTTAGCCTTAGTTTAGAGTTTTGTTTTGTTGGTTCATATTGTTGATTGGTTAAACATACAACTCGAATCTAAGTATTTTGAAAGTAAACTTTTAAAACGAAAAACCAACCTGTAAATTATTCAACCCCCCTTCTAGTTTCCACAAAATTATTTGTTTTTTAATATTTACTTAAAAATTCAAATAGATAATTGATTTTTAAAGAACTACAATCTCTACTTTTTGTTTTTTATTCTCAATATTAGTACTTGAAGTCTCTTTAATGTTTTCACTTGTGCTTTGTCACACCAAAGATAAACCTTATACATATAGCAACTTGATTTTTTATTACTTCTTCTTCTTCTGACCGTAATAACCTCACCAAGAGAGTATGCCAAATTTTGCAGCCATTTTATTAGATCTTCACGAGATTTATACACCTAAAATTAAATTATAAAATAACGTTTAAAGGGTGCCCAATAAGATGAGAAATATACATGAAAGGTTCATTATTATACATGATACATGAAAAATGTTGATGTAATCGAGGCCGACTCTGGAAAACTCGCCATCAATTTTTTTTAAAAGAATATAGAAAATGAAGTGTGTTTTTTTAAACTCGTACGCTAAAGCTTATATATACGAAAAACTTAGATTCCGATTATGTGCAGACAAATCAAATAATTTACTACTTTTGTCAGATCAAATAATTTGTTGCTTTTCATTTAGTAAAATCAAATATTTTATTACTTTTAGTATTGTCAGATCAAATAATATACAACTTTTACTTTAGTCAAAGCATGTAATTTACATTTTTACATTATTTATTTTTTTTGAAAAACGCCTCTTTTACTTTATTCAAATCATTACAACTTTTGTGAAACTAAATTTTTTTATTACATTTACTTTAGTTAAATTAGATGAAATTATAATAATTTTATTAAAGAAGAAAAAAAAGAGAATGCAGTGTGGGTCCAAAAGATTTTTTTTTATTTAATAAAATATTTAAACAAATGGGTCAAAAAAAATTTGATTGTCATCTTCATCTTTTTTTAAATTTATAAAATAACAGTATACATTTGTTTGTTCGACTTGGTGTCTATTACTTCATAATAAATAGATGTGTATTAGAGACTTTCAATTTAGGGAGATTTGTTATTGGAGGACTTATATTTTTTTGAGCAAACTAAGTATAAATGATTATGGCTATACATACGGCTACAAGGACTTTGCATCAAATCATTTCCAGAAACACTTTGATTTCTCATCCATTTAATTTTCACACCTAGTAAAAGAAATTGTTATGTACAAACCACAGTTAAAAAGATTGGGTAAAAAGATTTGATCAATAGTAGAAAAATATTATTTTGTCTCTCCTCTTCATTCTTTTCTTTTTTTTAAACCATTCTTTTTCATTTCAAGTTAAATATCCATATTTTTTTACTTGTTGAAAGAATTTCATAATGGCTTCTTTTACAACCAAAAAAGTTAATGACAAAAACAAATGCTTCCAAATTTGATCGTTTTCTCGTAACTTTACCTGATGGAACACCACCCCCGTACCAAGCTTAGTGAAAATATCAGGAAACTCAAGTCATGAGTGAAATCACTTTATTGATTAGTTCCAGTTCATGAAGGAGACAAAATAATATTTTTCTAATATTGTTCAAATCTTTTTACCAATATTTTTAACTCTGGTTTGTACATATAAGTTTCTTTACTGGGAAATATATTCTTTCTAAAGACTCAACCCATTAATTTAATGCGCGAGAATGCAAGTTATTTAACCCACCATGTAACGTCTGTGTATTTAATATGAAGAAGAATGGGCGGTTGATTGAATGTGCAAGTATGCAAGACATTCCACGGAATACAAACAGGCACGTGGTTACAAAACATTAAAGCTCTTGTAGTAACAAGGAAAGAATATCAATGTTTTTGCGGATAGTAATAGTTTGGTAATTAATCCTTCTTACATACGATCATGGCTTGACCTCCTCGGCCTGTATTTTTCTGTTAGGATTAAATGTTTTCTTAACTTAGTACCGACAGTACAATAGTTAGTACCGACAGTTATACTTAGTACCGACAGTACAAAGTATAAGTACTGATAGTTAGTTAGTACCGTTAGTATAAAAGATAGTTAGTACCGATGAAAAGATATTTAAAAGATATTTATGAGATATTTGTCAGAAAGTCATGTGAGACTTTTAGGGTTATCCTTGGTCTATAAAAGGATAACTGTAGATATAGTTAGAGATATATGAAAGAGACAATTACAAATCATATATATCATAGTTAGCAATCTGTAACTCTTAAGAACACTTTAACAAAGTTGTTATTCAGTTGATCATTATTCTTCTTAGTACTTGTGTTAAGATTCCGCATTAACATTGTATTCAAGTCATTGTTTCTATATAGTCAGTTGTATTTATACATCTTGGCTATCATCCTTTATAGGCTGCAAAGATCCATTCAGTTTAAGGAACCACATTTTCCAAAAAGGGCCATCTCAAAATAACGCTATATTATATCTAACTTATGCATATATTGCATAACAACTTATTGTATTTTATGATATGTTTTTCTTTGTTTCACTTGCTTGTTGCAGATGGAACGCGCGGATATGATTAGAAATGCCCAACATATGGAAATGTAAATTTCTCCTTCAGATTGAGAACAATCTGTAACATGAGGAAACGCAATACCCCTAAACCAGGATCTCAAATGCCATCTTCTAAACAACCTTATTTCTAACACATTGAAGATTTTTAGATATGTCTAATACGACGGGTCATTCTAATATACTTTTATGGCACTATTAAGGAGGTTGCAAAGTCACCCAAGAGTTCTACTATATACTTAATGTATATATATTTGGTTACCTATAAGTGGCGTTCGAGTAACCAATTGACTTAGCTCAGTTGGCCACCTGGGTTTCTTTTGGAGCTTGGACAGGGGTTTTACCCGGGTTCGAGTCTCACAGGAGACAAAAAAAATCGGATTTTCCTCTTAGTGCAAAGCTGTCAGTTCTAAGGGTTTCCCTTCATGGGTCTCTCCTAGCGGTTCGGGTCCTGGGGCCTGCCCGTTTGGATGGTTTATGTAACACCCCCAAAAATGGGTCGCAGCAGAATATGTTTCCGGGAGCGTTACTTCATGATCCCATTGCACAAGTCAGGAGAGAA
>BQNB010073907.1:2856-31965 GCA_026074375.1 Tanacetum coccineum
AAAAATCATAAAAATGGAAAAAGTTTTGAAAAATAGGAAAATGGGGTGTTTTAAAACTTGTGATTTCTAAACTCTCCCCACAAAAGTCTTTGCTACTTTTGAAAGGATTAGTTTGGGGAAGTTTTGAGGTATTTGGTTTTAGAGCGTATAATATTGCGTGAGGACACGACAATCACTTAGTTTGGGGAATTTTGATATGTGAGAAATCACATATCCTTTTTATACCAAAAATGGCCCTAAAATGAACAAATTGTGCAAATTATGCTTGTATTTCTTGTTTTGTCATTTGTGATGTGTAGGTACAGATATTGTAAAAATCGCAAGAAAATGGTCAAAACTAGACAAACACGGACACATGAACGGAAAGAGTGCACAAGAGCCAAAAGTTTTCTAGCAAAAGGTCAACAAAGTCAACCTTGGTCAAACTTGGTCAAACCACAAAAAGACAAAACCCTCAAAATACCCAAATGAGCCTTATTGTTAAATTCATTTTCACTAAAAGTCCTAAAACAATAACACCGTTAGTCCTTAACCATTAAAGGACTAACGGTCGTTAAGTTCCCTAATAACTAATCCCTTAAACCCCTTAACCCGGCCCAATTTACTTCTTTATAAATTTGGGCCTAAGTCAAACAACCCATTCCCCGAGTCAAACACAAAATGTATAACATTTGGGGGGCGGGAAAAATAGTTTTTACTGTTCACAGTCTCCCCCATTTCAACTCTCTCAAATTAAACGTAAATTAACCCACACCCTCTCAATTCAACGTGGCTACAAGAGATTCCAAGTACTAAGTGCCATCTCATCAAGCAAAAACGTCATCAAACGTCTTTGATTGGCTAGCTCTGTCAAAGAATTACACGCGGGTCTTAAAAGAAACACACAAGGAAGGGAAAATTACACTAAAAACAAGCCAAAAGAAGCACAAGGCTCTGACACAAGGAATGCCACGCTGGCAATCCGTGTGATCACATCTTTGATCTAACGGCTAAGACAGGGGATCCAATGATTAGAGAGGAATGAATGGTCAAGATCAGAGCAAGCAGGAGCGTGTGTTGAAGACTAGAAGCTTCTATCTTGCTCTATAAATAGAGAGTCTGATTCACTCATAAGAATCATCTAGGAGTAGTATTAATATAGCTTAGTGTAGTTTTTAAATAACTTGTAATTTTTGCAATTTAGCTTATTGAAATGTCTTAATTCAGTAATTGTAATCTCTTTTTCAAGCTTGTAACCAGTTACTCTTTTATTAATAAAAGTGTGTTTTCATTTTAATGTTCAATTTATGTTTTATAAGCAATTTGGTTTAATAAGCTCTTAATTAATCAAACAGTTCTTAATAAGCTCTTAATTCACCACTCAAGCTAGTATTCACTTAGTTAAGCTCTCAAAAGCTTAACTAAGCTTATTGTCACTTAATTCCACTCTATAAATTACCTCAGCTTATTAAGGAAGGGAAGCCAGTAATGGAAGGGCTTCCAGGACCCTACCAGCTTATCATTTGATAAGCTGGAGCTTGTTGATAGCTCAAAAGAGCATTTGATAAGCCTCGTTTAAGCAGAGGCTCTTGTAAGTTTCCTTTTTACATTTTTAGCTTAAATTTCCATTTCTAGCTTATTACTGCTTATTGCCTGCTTAATTTGTTTAGAATAGCTTATATGTGCTTATCAATGTTTTCATGTGCTTATTTAGTTCATTGCTTTGTTTAAATCTCATTTTATCAGCTTTTAGTATAAATCAGTTAAAAAAACCAAAAATAGTAGCATTAGCTTTTAGCTTATTGTTTTGGCTTATTTGTTAGTTTAAAATAGCTCATTTTGTTTGTTAGAAGCTTGTTATTATATGGTATTTAACTGTCAAACCTTATTTCTTAAATTTATAAGCTAAAAATGGGAGTGGTGAATTTAAGGGGGTGTTTGGGTCAGGCAGCACTAACTTGAGTTAGTGTTGCTAGATTCCTTTTGGTTCCTTAAATTGATGGCAAATATCATTAATAAGTTTATAAGAGTTAGAATTTAAGGTTTATTCTAGTTTTCTATAGGTTTGAGAGTTGTTAATTGAAGCCGTGAGCATTTGATCAGTTCATTAGGAATTTTTAAATCAATATTGTTCTAGCTAGTTTTATTAGTCATTTTGCTTTCATTTTTTTATTTTAATAGTATAGAAGCAAAGTTTTAAACCTGCAAAGTTTAGTTTAAACATTTGGACATCTATGTGTCATTTGCATCAGCAAGTCAAAACAGCCCTTAATGCCATTTTCAAGCTAAGAATTCAGCATGCAAAATTAATTGTTAGCTTTTGGTTTTCTTAGCATTAGTATATTGTAGGCTAGATTTCATCTTTTTGAACTTGTTTTTTAAATATAAGCTTATTTGCCTATTTTTGTTTTTTAGCTACAAAGTAACACTTTGTCTTTTCAAATACTCAGCAACGTACTGAGTATATAAGCAGATTTCATTCAGCTTTTTATTAGCTTATTTAGATTTCAAAATAATTTTCAAGAGTTGTTTTAAGTAGTGTTTTAGATAAGTTTTCTACTGGAATAAGCCAAAAGTCCATAAGGATCCTTTAGCTTTTTGGAATTAAGCTCAAAAGTGCCCTTAAGGCCTGTTTGGTTATCAAATTTATCAAAGTGCTTATTCATGATTTTTAGCTTATTACATTAAGTTTTTGTTTAGTTTCTGTCTTAACTAGCTTATTAGGTTAATATTAAGTTGTTTTTAGCTTATTTAGTCCAGGATTCAGCTTATTTTAGCTTTTCATAGAAAAACCAAAAACATCAAAAATAGCATAAGTAGCTTTTTCATTGTACTTTTTCAGTGCTTATTTGATTTTCAAAATGCTATTTGTTTATTGTTTCAAGTAGCTTATAGGTCAGGCTTTAAGTAGGTATAAGTTAGATTACCATAAGGTTCCATTAGCTTATCTTAAAATAAGCTCAAAGTTTGCCATCTGTCTGTTTAGTATGAAGTTTAGTATAAGTGTTTATTTGATTTTTCAGCTTATGGCTTATCCAATTTGCTTATTTCTAGTCTAGTTTAGCTTATTAGGTTAGATTTAAGTTAGTGATAGCTTATTTAGTTTAGAGTTTAGCTTATCTTAGTTTTATAGCTTATTTAGTTTTGTTAAAAGTAAAAAAATGGTTAAATGTTTTCGGACTTAATTTTAAGCTGTTAACTAGCTTATTAGTGACTTTTAGAAATGTTGTTTTCATAAAAATAGCTTATTATAAGCTGTTTTACAACTTTGCTTTTTAGGTTTTTGCAAAAAAAAAAAGGGGAAACCAAGGAAGTCGGGGGTGAGCAAGACTCGAACCCCCGACCTCAACCTAGTCTTACCCTTTTATAAGCCTCAACACACACACCCCTCACCAACTTGCCCTTGGGACTTTTGCATCCAACTTTGCATAATCAAACCTTTTAACCACTTTTTGAGTTTTATGTATTATAAGCAATTCGATTGCTTATTTGATTTTTCCCGGCTTATTAATCTAGTATTTTAGGATTTCTTATTTTTCCTGCATCCTGCTTATCATAAGCTATTTTTAGAAATTTTGTAGGATTTTTAGCTTAAAGTTTTATATTTTTCGTGAATTAATTTAGTTAAAAACCTTAAAAAATCATAAAAATAGAAAAATAATCAAAAAAGTAATTTTCTTTTTTATAAAATTTTCTTTTTTCATATTCTAGGCTTAGGTTGAAATTTACTTTCGTAGGGTTAATATTTTTAAAGTTCACTTTTTAGAGAACGGGATTCGATCCCCGTTCTTGTTTTCTTCATTTTTAAGCTTAAATCACTCTCGGTTTAGAATTTCCTTTGCTTTTTACTTTTAATTAGTCATTTAGGATTAGAAAAAGTTTAGATAATCATTTAGGGATTTATTTAGTTCAATTGCTTATTTGTAGCATTTTCTTAATTCCGTTAACGTTTTTCGTAGTTAGCTTAAATCATGCCTTTATTTGATCAACATTAGAAATTTATAAATCAATCATCTTTGAACCAATTCAAGTCATTGTCCAAATAAAAAACGAGGTCTCAATTTCATAAGTCTTTGGGAAAACGACCCGGTAATCACTTACCGGTTAAACGTGTAGTATTTTTGTAAGATTTTTTCTACTACCTTTGTCCTCAAGGGTAGTTTTGGAATTTTCTTTACTTTGGATATTATTACGTATATACTTGAGATGTGTTACATCCCATCAAGGTCTGGGAGCGGTGTTAATGCAAAGAGAGAAAGTTATTGCATGTGCATCCTGACAACTCAAACCTCATGAAGAAAACTATACCACTCATGATCTCAAATTAGGAGCAGTTGTGTTCGCTCTTAAAATTTAGAGACACTACCTATACGGTACAAAGTGTACTATGTTCACTGATCATAAAAGTCTTCAGCACATCCTTGATCAGAAAGAGTTGAACATGAGACAACGTCATTGGTTAGAATTGCTTGCAGATTACGATTGTGAGATTCGTGATCATCCTGAAAAGGCAAATGTTGTAGCAGATACCTTAAGCTGGAAGGAACGAATCAAACCACTCCAAGTTAGATCATTAGTTATGACCATTCATCCAAAATTACCCTCACAAATTCTTAAAGATCAAACCGAAGCACTCAAAGAAGAAAACATCAAGGCTGAAAACTTACGAGGAATGGATAAAGCATTTGAAATACGTCCTGATGGAACTTGTTGTATTAAGAACCGAAGCTAGTTACCACTCTTTGGTAATCTGAGAGACTTGATCATGCATGAGTCCCATAAATCAAAATATTTCATTCACCCAAGTTCTGACAAAATGTATCAGGATCTTAAGAAAATCTATTGGTGACCTAACATGAAGGCAATCATCGCTGAATATGTTGGCAAATGTTTAACATGTTCTAGAATGTCAGAAGCCATCCGGATTACTGGTACAACCAGAGATTCCTATGTGGAAATGGGAGAGAATCACAAAGGATTTCATCATAAAACTTCCTAAAACATCAAACAAACATGACACAATCTGGGTCATTGTCGATCGCCTTACCAAATCCACACACTTCATCCCTACCCGAGAGACAGATAGTATGGAAACCCTTACAAGGTTATACATCAAAGAAATAGTCTCCCGGCATGGCGTGCCAACATCTATCATTTCGGATCGTGATAGTAATTTCACATCTAGATTCTGGCAATCATTACAAAGTGCTTTGGGTACTCAATTATACATGAGTACGGCATATCATCCTGAAACCAATGGACAAAGTGAAAGGACCATTCAAACACTCGAAGACATGCTTCGAGCCTGTGTTATAGATTTTGGAAAAGGATGGGAAAGACACTTACCATTGGTAGAATTCTCATACAATAACAGCTACCATGCCAGTGTCAAGGCAGCACCATTTGAGGCACTTTATCATCGAAAGTGCAGATTGCCTGTTTGCTGGGCCGAAGTTGGAGATGTTCAACTTACAGGACCAGAAATAATCTATGAAACCACTGAAAAGATAGTGCAAATTCGACAATGCTTGCAAGCTGCAAGAGACCGGCAGAGAAGTTATGCCAATATAAGACGAAAGCCTTTAGAATTTCAAGTTGGAGATCGTGTTATGTTAAAAGTGTCACCTCGTAAAGGTGTCATCCGATTCGGAAAACGAGGAAAGCTTAATCCCCGGTACATTGGACCTTTCAAAATCCTTGAACGGATTGGCCCAGTGGCATATAAACTTGAGCTTCCTGAAGAGCTCAGTAATGTCCACAGTACTTTCCACGTTTCTAATCTAAAGAAATGCTTATCTGACGAATCCCTTGTCATTCCAATGAAAGAGCTTCGACTTGATGACAAACTCAACTTTGTAGAAGAACCAGTGGAGATTATGGATTGAGAAGTCAAGCAACTAAAACAAAGTCGTATTCCTATAATCAAAGTAAGATGGAACTCTAATAGAGGACCAAAATTAATGTGGGAACGCGAAGATCAAATTCGTGCCAAGTACCCACGTCTGTTTTCAAACATCACTCCGGCATCCAACTAAATCTCGGGACGAGATTTCTTTTAAGGGATGGAGACTATAACAACCCATAATTTTCATCAATGTAATTATCCATCTATTAAATTAGATGCACTGTAATATCCATCTATTAATTTAGATGCACTGTAATCTATTATATACCACCTTTATACAGGGAAAATTTTTGCTTTATCTCATTATGCAACGTAACTTGCATTTCTAAAGTAAACGAGCTCACACAACCTCTACCAATTCCATCTCTATCTATGTTTATATCATGTAAACATCTTAATATATCAAGTCTATATCTTAATATCATTTTTTCCAAGTATATTATCCATTTAATGTACTTTTCAAAACGTTATTTCAAAACAAGCATTAAACGTTAACATTTATATCAAAACCCTAATTATATGTAATGTATATATAAAAAATGAATGTGCAAGCCTTTAAAGCATGTGTACAAGTATCAATACACCACATTTGAATATCTTTTCCCTCCTGAATCAAGTTACAACTTTCTAAAGCTTAATGTACAAGTCAATAATGCAAGAAAGTTAAATTAGGTCATTTTACCTCCTAAATCACTTTGGTTTCTTACCACCACTTTAGTACAAGGTACAGGAACTTAATGTATGACTTTTAAACCTTAAACCTAAACCCTAATTCATTCTAAACCCTAATCTAAAACCCTAAACCCTAAAAACGAAACCCTAAACCCTAATTTCACTTTCAACCAAAAACTAAACCCTAAACCTAAAACTAAGCCCTAAACCTTAATCCTAAGCCCTAATCTCAATCCTAACACTAATCCTAAACCTTAATCTATCCTAAAACCTAACCCTAACATAACCTAAAAGTCCAAAACCCTAAACCGAACCCTAAACCAACCCGATACCTATTTTCACCCATTTTTACCTATTTTTAAACCAAGCACCTCCATGACCTCACCCTTATGTCACCAAGCAGGTTACAAGCACCTCTACCTCCTCCCTTGTCCACCAAGTTGGCCAAGTCACCTCCTTATCTCCTTTCCTTAGTCGTGACCTCCAAACCCCCCTTCGCATCTCATATCTAGTTTCTAGCTTATAATACTCACCCTCCTAGCCCTCAATACTCACTACTCTAGCCCTAGATATCTTACACCAAGTAAACTTGGGCATTAAGGGTCTTTTCACCCTATAAATAGCCGAACCAAGCAACCCTTTCAAATTATCCCTCAAAACTTATCTCACACACTCAAATGGAGTTCTAACCATTCACTAGCAGAAATAGAAGATCAAGAGAAGTCCCTAACCTCATAATAGAAGCCAAGAAGCAAGCAAAACGAAGTCTTAAAGCCATTCCTAGGCGTGCGAGTCATAAAAACCTATTTCGACCCATTTTAGCTCAAGTAAGCCTAAGATCTTGTTCCATAAGCTTATATTCCATAAGCTTATATTTTGTATTAGAATGTTCATAATACTCTTAAGATCATATATGAACTCTTGTTTGAAGCTTTGAATCCTCAAACCCATGTGTTTTTATTAAAACCCTAAAAACGACATGTTTTGATTTTCTAGCCAACAAATCCTTTTTATAAACTTTTGTTACGTTAGAACATCTTATTTTAGCTTATTCTAATAATCTATAACCTGCAAATATCATTTGGAATCCTAAAATAAGCTTGCATGGCTTTTTAGACTTGTTTTGCAAATATTTCCATGCATAGGGGTATATATCGTAACTTTCTGGAAAATTTATAACTAAAGGGACTGAAAATTTCATTATTCTACAGTTATAACCTATAGGACTATTTTGCCAAGTTTTAAAGTTAAAGGTTTAAATTATATATACTTTATATATAAAGGACTAAAGTTGTAAAAGTTTATAAACCAAGGGTATATATTGCTAATTTTGCTAATTTTGCAAACTTAAAAATATAAATTATAATAATTTTATATAAATTATAAAAATATATATTAATATTATAAAACTCGATTTTATTAAAACCCGACACATTTATCGTTATTAATCATAAATCGATGCATTATTTCGTTATATATTTAACATAATTTATCATAAACTAACTTTTGAAGAAACTTAAAATTTATCGTATCACGTTACTAGGGAATTTCATATGAAAGGGTTTCATTTGAGTTTTCATTTTGACGAGTTTGCTGGGTTTAGAATTAAAGGGCCCTGATCCTCAACGATACTTACACTGGCCTGGGATCCGATAGCCCGAACAGCGATACACTATTTCCATAATTTAATCAATCAAAAGCTATACGGTTAAACTTTCTGCAGTTTAAAACATAAACTGTATCACCACTAAAGGGATTAACATATCACCCCAGGTTGCGGACGAAGCCGTTACTTTCACTTGATATACTTTTGCCATCAATCAGATTTCCCTATTATGTTAGGTGTGTTCATTAGCCTCATTTTTTAAATTTCTATTTCATAAACCCGTGAGGGGCATACATGCTTATAAACCATGAATACAAGTGTTTTCTAAATGTATGCTATCCTGATATATTATTGCATCTGTTGTCTAAGTTCCTTTATGTCAAAAGACCCCCACCATTATGGACCATTAATCACTTGCGAGTGAACGTGAATATTGTGAATAGGCCTATTGGGATTGACGAATCCCGTTTGTGTTAGCTGGATAGGTAACCAAACGCACTATATTTGAAACTCATAGGTATATGGAAATTACCTACACGGGGGCCATTATCTTTATATATCATTATTGCTATATACACTTGTCAGTTTGAGTGCCATGAGCTTAGACGCAATAATAATGTTTTCCATAATAATTATACTCATTGCAATTATTACACTTATGGATGTATAATAACGCAACCCACTCTTATGATGACTTGTATTCACACTATTTAAGTGTGCTAAATCATATTCTCGATACCTAAACCACAAAAGTTGATTTTTAAAGGAGAAAAAGAGCAGAAGAGGTCTTGCAACTGTTTATCATTCAAACTATATGTATTTCATGTAGATTTTTATGGGACCTCTGTTTGTAAAACCTGATGAAATAATGAATGATAACTTAACTTTTTAAAAATTTCCCTTCTTTTCAAGTCGTTTTCCTATGATTAAGACTGTTGTACTAATGAAATAATACCCTAATAAGCCTTCCGCTGCTATATTTCAAAAATGGTGTGTTATACCCTATCCCTAGGTCGGCCCCTTAAATACATGTGTGGGCGGCCCCTAATTTTAAGGGGACCGCCCACCTATTTAAAGGGGACCGCCCAATATGACTGACCTGCCTCTAGATTTTCCTATAAATACTGGACTTTTCCCTACTATTTTTTCACCTTTTGCACTCATTCTTTCTATTTAAAAACAGCCCACACATCTCATTAAAATCATTTGATCATCTAATCATAAAGTTTTTTGTTTTCCTTCCAATGATCCACACTCATTCCCTCAAGTGCATGAGAGAATACTTTCCATCATCAAGTGAAGAAGTATAACACCTTTGTGTTGTTTGCAATCTTATTGCATTCATATCATAACTTGTATAATCATATGTATAAATCTTGTAAATAAATGTAGTTGTTATATCATTGGTGATTAAATGTAAGTATAGTTAGATCTTGGTGATCTTCCTAGACTTTGTTAGTTAGTGTGTGAATATAGTAGTGGCTTGGTGAAGTAGTGGTGTTGAAAAAAAACTAAGGTGCGAAGAAGTTGTGTAGTTGTGATCAGTCGTGAAGTCAATTGTGTAGAAAGTTGTGAAGTGTTATGGTAGATTGGTTCTAGCTAAGAGTTAAAACTCACATCTAGCTTAGTTTCCCAGAAATCAAGCTAAGCAAACGTCTTGTTTCCCGTTTTTCCGCCATAGAGGGGAGCTTGTTGTCATAGAGACCTAAATCTTCGTAGTTAATGCTCGATGAGTTGAGTATGGAGAAGAGGTACAACTTTACCCAACACTATAAATCCTCGCGTTGTTGGTTTGATTGTTCTTACTCTTATCTTTTGTGTCTTACATTATTTTTTATACTATCCTATTTATTGTTTAGATAAGTAATATAGTTCATATTGTGCCAGTGTTGAATTCACAAAAAGTCGAAACTAGATTGTTTATAAACACTTAAAACTTAAACCAAAACGTGGAGAACCTATTATAACCCCCCTTCTAGTTTATCCACAATGTGTATCAATAGCCAACTTCAAACAAGATTTTTAAAATAAATATATATTTCAAAACTGTGAATCGATCTATAGAATTGGAAAAATATTAGAAGGGCAATCTATGGCAAAGACCACGCACTATTTGAAAGTATTGTTTTATTTATTTGAAAAAAATAGATTTGAAACTTATGTGAAAAGTCAAAATATCCTAGATTCTTATGGCATGTTATTACCGATGGTGATTTTCTTCCTATTCAAAATAATCCCGAAACTAAAAAGGATGAAGTTGTACCTTTTCATAAACAAAATGATGATCTTAAAAAGAAACTTGCAAAAAATAATGAAGCTAAAATGGTAATTTATAATGCTTTCCACGAACGAATACGCAAAAAAAATATGTTAAAACCGCAAAAGAAATTTGGGATACTTTGTTAATCACTCATCAAGGTAATAATCAAGTCAAAGCTAACAAAATAGATCTTCTTGTTCAACAATATGAACAATTTACGATTCCGGAAGAGGAATCAATAGATAATGCCTTTGCTAAATTTAACACTATTATTACTAGTCTAAAAGCACTTGATGAAGGTTTTTCTAGCAAGAATTATGTTAGGAAATTTCTTAGGGCATTACATCCAAAATGGCACGCGAAAGTCACGGCGATTGAAGAATCAAAGAATCTAACAACCTTACCTCTTGACGAACTTATTGGAAACTTGAAAGTTTATGAAGAAGTAATAAAGAAAGATTTCAAAACGGTCAAAGGCAAGAAAGAACAAAGTAGATCTCTTGCATTAAAGGTGAAAAAGGAAGTAAGTGATGAAGATAGCTCAAGCTCCGATTGTGAAACCGGAAGATATCTATTGGCCGTAAAGGAATTCAAGAAATTCTTTAAGAGACAAGGAAGATTTGTAAGACAACCACGAGGCGATAGAAAAACATTCCAAAGAAGTAGAAATGATGGTTATGGTAAAAGTAAAAGAAAATGTTTTAGATGTGGTGATCTAAATCAATCTCATTGAGAATGTTCAAACACCGAAAGAACAACTGATCACAAGCAATTATTGTAGGAGCTTCGAGGTCGACAAGGAGAAGATGAAGTGGTAAAGACTAAGATGAAACTTGTCTTTTTGCTCAAACGCCAGATAAATAGAGCTAAGGAATAACCATGTAACCCGAGAGTGGATCAAATGCATAGTGGATGCTCAAAACACATGACGGGTAATCGAAAATTAATTTTTCTTCATACAAAGCTACAACGAAGGTAACGTAATTCTTGGGAGCAACTTGCGCGGTAAAATCCATAGGCAAATGTACGATTTCTCAAGACTCCCAAATAATTGAAAAAGTTAGCCACGTACAAACTTAACATATAACTTGCTTAGTTTAGGACCAATATGTGCATACAATAAAAAAAAGTAATATTTTTACGACACGATAAGCAAAATCATTAAAAGCGACACTAAAAGGTACTAAAAGGTCAAATCATTTGGAACAGGAGAAATATATGTAATTAAACTAGGAAATCAACCGGACATGAAACAATACTGCCTTGCACCATTACCGCAAACTCCACACTATGGCATAGGAGATTAGGTCACGCTGAATATGCAACTAATTCAATCATTAGCAGTCTAAAGAGTTAGTTTATAAATCTACCCAAACTATAACATACGAACCGACATTTTTGTGATGATCGCAAAAATATGTGGAAAACAAGCTCATGCAAGTCACAAGGCAAAAAATATAGTTTCAACAACTAGATGCTTAGAACTACTTCACATGGATTTGTTTGGCCCTTCCGCCATACGAAGCTATGGAGGGAATCGTTATACCTTAGTAATCGTAGATGACTATTCTCGATTCACATGGACTAGATTTTTAGCAAATAAAACCGAAGCCTTCGAAAAATTCGAAAATTTTAGCAAAATGATCCAAAACAAATTAGGATGTTCCATTGTATCAATTAGAACGGATCATTGGTGTCGGGAATTTTATAATGAATTACAATTCGGAAACTAGTATTAATTTAAAATCGGATAACATCACAATTTTCTTGCTCCTCGGTACTCCATAATCAAATGTGGTAGTTATGAAATGAAAAAATCGTACTCTACCAGAACATGGAGACTATATCACCATGTCTTAAACGAACATCCATTCCTCAAAATTTTTGTGTAAATGTGGTCGTATATCAACCTAAATAATTAAAAGAGTTTTGCAGTTAGACAATTTTAGAAAAACTCCATATGAGTTATTAAGAGGTAGGAAACCAAACCTTAACTATTTTAGAGTATTCGGAAGTAAATGCTTTATTCTTAATACAAAGGATTACCTCACCAAGTTCGACCCAAAGTCGTACGAAGGTGCTTGTCGTATGTTTTGCCTTCGATTTTTCTAGTTTTCTTTGAAAATTATGCCAATTTTAAAATTTGACATTTTTTTTAAATAACTAGAATTAATCTTTGCCGAATGCACATTACCCTTTATTATTACTTGGTGAGATTTATGCCTAATATTCCGTTTCCATCATATTACTCAAAAATCCACCAAAATATTGAGTGTGCCGGTATATTATAGACTTTAGAACTTGGCATGTACATCATTTTGAAACCTAATTGATTAGCAGGAATAGATAGTTCAAGAAGGCAACACTTAGGAAATCACCCAAATAGCCTATATGTGTGCGTTTATCGACTTGTTACACTGACTTGTTGACCTCCCGTGATAAACCCTTTTGTTGCACTCATTGTTAGTGTAAGATACCCCTAGATCACCCATGTTGAGCCAATCTATGTTTTCACCCAATGTTATATGTATCGTTACACCATTTCACCTTAGCCTACCCTGTAGTCTTTTTTTTTTTTGTTGAAATTTCTGGCTACTTTAGTTCATAGTTTGGAGGGAATGAAAACGAGAATTATATGCATTCGTGGAAGACCAATCATATATGATCAATAAAGACCCTCCCTGTATCACCACTTTCGACATTGTTTATCTTAAGTGGGGGGATGTACGTATAAAATCGGATGTTGCAGGGGCAATAATTAAAGATATAAACTCCTGTAACATTTGCATATTTATCATGAAGAAAGTAAAAAAAAGAGGGTGAAACAAAAACCACCCATGTGCTAAAAAAATGTAAAGATGGTGCAAAATAAAAAAATAAAAAATGGAGCTAGTAGCCCATTATTGCACCAAAACATCTCAGTAATTATGAAGAATGAAGCTAGTAGCCCATTGTTATACCAAGTCATCCCAGTAATTATGAAGAATGGAGCTAGTAGCCCATTATTGAAGATCAGATTTTCGGACCTAGACTCTTGGACCCATGGATGGACAGTAGCTAGTTATGACAACCATATATTACTTTAGACTATTTGTTTTGTGTTTATATATTAACAACCATTAAATGTGTATCACATGTCTATCTTAACCCCTTTATCACCTTTTAAAACCATATTACCCTTGTTGCATTTGAGAATTATTTAGACTCTAATTCTAACTGGTGCAGATTTGTGTACTTTCCAAGCTTATGATAGAATACATGTTATGACTGTGCAATTGAGCGATCACCCCGTAAATGAAACACTTAGACTAGTGAAGAGCTGAGTGACTTTTTATCCCCTTTTCGTGAGGTGTTCGGCTTCAATGTTTTCTAGCATAAGAGTTATATAAATTCATTTCTTGAAATTATTCTCGAGAAATCTTTTTATAAAATGTTCTAACAGGTTCTACTTGAGGGCAAGCAGAAGTCAAGTGGGGGGATATTTGATAACATCAAATATTTAATACTTTTTTAGTGTCAAATTACCCCCTATATTACTTGCAAATGTTTCACTAATACTCGAAAACAATATATTTTCTATCATTTTGTAGTTTTCAGGTGAAATGCAGGAATGTGACAAAAAAACAAGGGAATAGGGACTTAAAGTGTAAATTCTAAAGGATGTTACGGCGTAACCCCAAAAATGGTTACACCGTAACATATATTAAGCAAGTACGAAGATCAAGGACCACGTTACGGCGTAACATTATATCTAGTTACGCCGTAACCATGTAGATGGAAGGAAATCTTGCCAAAGTTAGAGTTACGGCGTAACACAATATCTAGTTACGCCGTAACCATAAAGATCCACATATATGGAATGAAGATCATGAATTTATGGAAATTATTTGACGGTTACGGCGTAACACCTTTTGTGGTTACGCCGTAACCAATCCGAAGTCAAAATTGCATTTACTACAAGTTTGCTGAAGGGTTTACGGTGTAACCAAAAATTGGTTAAGGTGTAACCAAAAATTGGTTAAGGCGTAACCAAAAATTGGTTACGGCGTAACCAAAAATTGGTTACGGCGTAACCAAAAATTGGTTACGCCATAAAGTCCATTTTTGCCTATATTTTGGACTGTCGACATCAGCAAGGTTACGACGTAACCCACAAATCAGTTACGCCGTAACACACTCAGATACCTATAAATAGAGGCATCATTCAAGCTATTCCGACATCACTTCCTCCACAGCCAATTGGAGAGGCGACAAAGGCTTCCAACCTTCAAAGAATTCCACCTGGAGTCCAAGGGAGATCACACTTTACTTACTTTTTGTATTTAATCGTTCAAATACGAATACTGTAAGAATTATGAGTTTTTAATCTATGATTTCTTCTATTTCTTGCTGTGTTTCCGTTACCATGAGCGGCTAAGCACATAAAGTGCTGACCTAGTTATGTAATTACTGTTGTTATGATGTTTGTTTCCTGTTAGATTATGGTTTCATTAGATATTCCTCGACTATCGTGTAACCCTGGGTTTTTGTAGTACGATTGGTTTGGACCTAGCTTGCCCCATTATTATATTATCTAGTCAATATGGGATCCAATGTGTACTAGAGAGGATCACTAACTCCTTACCTAGTGTAGGAACTAACCGGTCAGCACTTATCACTTTATATACTTAAAAGCATAGGAACTCTTTCAGAAAGGGTTAATAATCTTTATAAGTTATTAGATATGTTTTGGGAATAGTTGGGATTAATCACTGCAACATGGATAACCTACCTCCCAAATGATTTGGGACTGATTCGGAATCGCAGGAAGTATATGATAGACTATATATCATAATGATTCAAGTCCTATCGACCTTAGAAACCACTATTAAATCATAGTTAACATTGCACAGGAAAACGTTTTCATAACAATAGTAATGGAGTACTAGGTTAGCCAATTACGCTCTTGATATCTCCAACTCTTTAATTTCATTATTTAATTTTAATTGTTTATTTTAATTCCAATTAATTCGAAATCAAAAACCCTTTTATAAACTGACATTTTCAAATTAAAACTAATATTACAACTTAGCTCTTGGGACGAACCTCGGATACCATTCATTACAACCCTAGATCGGTTCTCTTGCCCGTTAGTGCGTTGTCAGGTAGATTGAGTTTTATAAATTTAAAACTTGGTAATAATATATTTTAAAATAAAATACGCATCAAGTTTTTGGCGCCACTATCAAGGAGCTAAAAATTAGTAATAATTCGAATTTCTATATATATTTCCTTTTTGTAAATATATTATGCTAGTTTTCTTGTAAGTTTTTAGATATGGAAGATGATGTAGATATCAGCGCGCTCACCATAGAGCAGTACATAGCTTTGATACCAGATGACATTAAACCAGGCATAGTGAACCCCAAGATTGCGTAAGCCCCCCCTCCCACGTCGAATTTGAGAAAAATGCAAACTTTCTGAGGGAATTAAACCAAATCCTTACATTAAGGACACTCCCACATCACCACAAGTTGTCTCACATCCTCCATTTCCCATCTCACCCATCAATTCACATGTTACTCACACTCAAGCTCCACCTCAAAGTGACAACCAAACTCAACACACACCACCTCTATCTCCAAGTAGAGAAAGCCTAGTTGATGACATTAATCAACTACAAGACCTATCAAACCTCTTAGCCATGCATCTCTCTCAACAACAAAACAACATTCCCTCATCACCTTACTCTCCAAACCTACCACACACCCTCAACATTAACCAAGTTGAAACCCATGTTGGGTATTGCCCTTGTTGCATCTTCACCCAAAAACAATTCCTTGCTTTAAGTGAGGATATCAATTGGATTGAATTCCTCCTCACTCGACCACATCCACCACCTAGAGTTCAAAGAGATTACCCTTCCACAACCGCCTCCGCTCCAAACTCTCCATCAACAACCAACTAATCTCGTAATATGCCTACAAATAATCGTCAAACCCTTTTGTGTCGCAAGCAAGTCAAAAATCCTTCTATGGCTATTTAGGATTTTTTTTATGTATTAATATGCTTCTAAAGCATATTTGTTTTTCTTTTTATGTATGCTTGTGTGTAGTTCACACACATTGTCCTAAATGAATGAAGTATCTTTTGCTTTGATGTTTGCTTGCACTTGTCATATTTTTCCTTCCTTCTTGCTACATGTTAGAAATATTTGTATTGTTCTAACTCGTTTTTGTAGCCAAGAAACCATAGCTCGATTCCTTGGTGCCCTCGAACGAGGGGGAGCACACATCAAGGGGGAGCATTTATTCCGTCGATTTTACTAGCAATTCTCGACGATGCCTTTTTGATTCTACAAAAAGGGGGAGAAATGACATAAAACTCACTAAATACTTGTTTAAAAATAATTTTACATTTAATGAGTTTAAATTTTGTAATCATCAAAAAGGGGGAGATTGTTGATAGAAATAATGCCTAAAAACATTATTAATATTTTTCACATCTTTACGTTTTGATAATCACAAAATATAAAAACGTTCAATGTAAAATTAAACGTAAACAAGTAATTAGTAGTAAATTTTCATTTCGAAAATTATATCACTTAAAGGTATGAATAAATAAATGCTTAATGCATTTTATGATCAAAGGAAATTTTTATTCAACCTCACACTTTTATAAAATGTTGTAAACATTTTTATAAACATTACAAAACATTTTCTACAATTAAAAGAAATATTTTATTCAAAATAAACATTTTGAAATTCAAATTTTCAGACCTAAAACGGCTAGAAAGTTCCAGAAAATTCCCCCTACACAAAAGGACAAACTGGGGAGCGCCTAGTCTAGGGCGGCCCCCTTATCTTTAAGGGGACCGCCCACCTATTTAAGGGGACCGCCCATAGGTAGACGCTCCTCCAGAATGTCCTATAAATACTGGACTATTCCCCACTATTTTCTTACCTTTTGCACTTATTCTTTCTGATCAAAAACAGCCCACACATCTCATTAAAATCCTTTGATCATTTAATCATAAAGCTTTGTTTCTAAGTGATCCAAGCTCAAATCCTCAAGTGCAAGAGAAGAATACTTCCTACCATCAAGTGAAGAAGTATTACACCTTTGTGTGTTGTTGCAATCTTATTGCATCCATATCATAACTTGTAAATCATTTGTAAATCTTGTAAAGTTGTGTAGTTGTTAGATCTTGGTGATTGTTGTAAGTATAGTTGGATCTTGGTGATCTTTCCTAGTAGTGTTAGTTAGGTGTGATTATAGTAGTGGCTTGGTGAAGTAGTGGTGTGAAGAAAACTAAGGTGTGAAGAAGTTGTGTAGTCGTGATCAAGTCGTGAAGCAAAGTTGTGTAGTGAAGTTGTGAAGTTGTGGTAGATTGGTTCTAGCTAAGATTAGAACTCGACATCTAGCTTAGTGTCGGAAATCAAGATAAGCGAAAGTTGTGTAAGGTTTTCTCCGCCATAAGGGAGCTTGTTGACATAGTGAAGAAAACTCTCGAGTTAGGTGCTCGAGGAGTGGAGTAGGGCGAAGAGGTGCTTCGTTGCCGAACCACTATAAATCCTCGCGTTGTGGTTTGATTGTTCTTACTCTTATCTCTTGTCTTACATTATTTTCTCATACTATCCTATTAATTGTTTAAGTATAATGTTCATATTGTGCAAGTGTTGAATTCACATAAAGTTGAATCTATAATGTTTACAAACATTTTAAAACTTTAAATAAAAAAGCGGTAAACTATTCAACCCCCTTCTAGTTTTCCATAAAAAATACTATTACTAATCTATACAATATGCAGGAAAACAGCCCGCCAACCCGCCGGGTCGGCCCGACCCGGTATCCACCCCGCTCGCCCGCTCCGAAAAACCCCCGCAACCCACCGGTATTTACGAAATAGCCCATCGGGTATTTACGAAATAGCCCATCGCACTATCTGCCAAATTACTAAAACTACTCTCATTTAAAAAAAACAAAATACCCCCTTCCTCCGCTAACGGCTGTTAAGTAACGACCGTTAGTTTAATTATTTTTAACTATTTACGAAAATAGTCTTTGGGGTTGGTCGTTACTAACGAACGTTAAGTACCGAGCGTTAACTTTAATTTTTTTTAAAAAAATGACAAAAATTGCCCTTAGGATAATTGGTCATTTACAACGTTAGTCCCTCGCGTCCTGCAGCGAAGCGCGGGTAACTCACTTCGTTTGGTACATTTTGTAAAAATATTTAGCTGAAAAATAATATTTAAAAAGTTATCCAAAAAAGTCATTACTCGTAGAAGTAATATTTTGTAAAAGGGTTTTTCTAATATGTGCCTCATGGGCACATGATAAGAGGAGACAAGAGCTGATGTGTTAGCTCCTGATTGGTCAGCAGGTAATATCCTTGTCCCCTCAGGAGCTAACCAATCATTTGCTAACCAATCAAGAACTGACATATCAACTCTTGTCCCTCCTTATTATATGCGCCTGAGTCATATATTAAAAAAAAACCTTTGTAAAAATATTCAGCTGAAAAATAATATTTAAAAATAATAATAAGTAGGGCAAGGTAAGTTAGGAGTAGGAAGTTGGTAGTGGCAGCAGTTATTTGCAAGCAAAACATCATACACGGAATCAGGCAGCTGTTATTTGCAAGCTGGAAAAATATGAATATGAAACGACACTGTTTGTATATATAAAGGCTCATTGCATCACTTTTCTCAACAACCAAATATAATAATTTAATTTTATTCTTTTAAGGTTTTGTGATTGGTTGCAATTACAAAAATATAAACTATTTTTTTACCATTTTCCTTGAAACATAGTTGAGTAAATTGCATAAATCGTCTTTAAAGTTTGGCTAAATTGCATGTTTTGTCTCAAACGTTATGAAAGTGCAAGGATCATCCCTGTGGGGAAACCTTTGGTGCAAGTATAGTCCCTGTGAGAAAAAAATTAGGGAAACCATTGTTGCAAGTATCGTCCCCGCAGGGACGATACTTGCACCAAAGGTTTCTCCACAGGGACGATCCTTGCACTTTCGTAACGTTTGGGACGAAACGTGCAATTTGACCAAACTTTATGGACGATTTATGCAATTTACTCAACATAGTATAAAAATATGGCTAAAGGAAATCATTATTTTAAGCTAATCGATCTTTTGATTCCTTTACGCGCGCTTTTAGAGTTTAGTTGGTTTTCTTGTGCTCCTATGGATATTTATGCGGTTTTGCTTAGATTTATGTTGCTTTTAAACTTTTCTTATGACATTTTTAGGTGCTCTTTTTATTTTTTTATGTTTTTACGTCTGTATGTTTATGCTTGTATGTCTTTCTCTTACCTTTTTATGTTTTGTTTATGCTTTTTTGTTTATGCGTCTATGATGTTTTGCTTGTATGTCTTACCCTTTCCTTTTATGTGTATGCATTTTATGATTGTCTGATTATATTTTTGTTTGTATGTCTTGCGCTTGCCTTTTTTTTGGTGCAAAGGTGTTGCCCTTGTCTTTTATGTTTATGCGTTTTTAGCTTTTATGCTTGTTTGATATGTTTTTATGTTTCTATGCCTGTAAGTTTATGCTTGTATTTCGTTTATTCTTTTATGCCTATAGGTTTTTTTCTTTTATGTCTTTCCCTTCCTCTTTTATGCTTTTGCGTTTATGCTTAAATGTTACTTTGTCTGCTTGTATGTTTGTTTTTCGTCTTTTACCCTTCTATGTATTTATACGTGCTTTTCTCACTCTCACACATGCACATGTCTTCTGTGATCTTTCACGAGCACACTTTCACTTAACGGAGGTTTCTTGGAAGTAGTCTCTTTATATTCAGGTTTACCTGAGAGTAAGGGTATGATCTGTCTAGAATCTACCTCCCACGTACCTTGCTTCGACGAAATTGGGTATGTTGTTATTCTTGTTGTTGATCTTTTGACTAGTATTCATACAATAACTCTATAGTATTTGTGTAATGTGTGTTATATACAAATATGCCAATGCTTATTGAGATTGTTGTTTTAAGAAACACAAACATTTTATGCACTCGTACACATGACACATTTTTTAGACAACAAAATTATTTCAAAAACACCTTAGCAAAGAGCTAGGGAAAAATATATTTTAGAGGATAGAGCATTACAAAGATTACTAAACCACTCAACCCAATTAAGAGAACGATTTTTTTTCTCTACTTGAAATCCATACGAAAGTAAAAAGTTTGATATCACTGAAATTGGGTTCATTATTTGGTCTTTTGAGAGTGAATATTGTTTAATTTCTAAACCTCCATAGAAACCACAAAGTTGTTTGAACCACGACATTAAAAATTTAGTAAGTGATGGGGAGATATTTACTCTATCCGTAAGATTGAGCACTTCACCAAGATTTTCGAGAGTTGTACCTTGCAAATTTCACCGGTTTAGAACGACATTCCACATTTTAACCGAGTATTAGTTGCACACACCTTTGGGCTTTATATTTAGTTGGTAGGCTTAGCCCGTTTTTTGATTTGTATCTAGAATAATCATGAGGGGTTATATATTGTAAATAGTTGGTTAACTAATGAGAAACCAAATTATACTTTGTAGAATATCAATAATCACACAAATATGGAATATAGAAGAGAAGAGAGATTTTTAGATAAACTTGAAAGGATTTCTTTATTTCACTCTTGGAAACACACACTCACCCACCCTCTCTATGTGTAGAGAGGACTTTATATAGTCTCTTGGCCGGCCATGGGCCTTTTTGTGGGCTTTCATGGGCCGAGTCTTGGACTATTACATTACTTAGCCTAACCAACTAGCTTATCGGACTAACTATTACATACTTTATATTGTCTAACTATTACAAGACTCGTGAGATCGATAATGATCATCACTTCACTAAAAACTGAATTTCTAATAATCTCCCTTTAAGGGACGATCGTTGAGATCTCATAAATAATCAACACTTTTGGAATTTCTAACAATCTCCTCTAAGGGGTGATCATAGAGATCTCTCTTTGTGTCTTTGATCTTTGATGCTTCATGTATTGATCTTGAGTCTTTCTCGAGTAATAGTTGTGCTAGTTACTTTTGTTCCAATCATGCACTTATGATCTTGATCTTGATCTTTTCTTTGTCTTTATCTTTGTTTTTTGACTTTGTGTTAGCCTTAAAATATGTTGACTTATCCGGAATTACATTCGTTATCATTAGGCAAGACATGCAAGGACTATAATTGTTAAGTTAGAATAGTTTCTCTTGTCTTGACCTATATATACCCCCTCCATACTTCCATGGAGGGGTGATGATTCATTATTATTTTTCTCATAAGGGGTGTGTGTGTGTTCTTTCTCTCTCTAAAACACATACACATCTTTTCCTTTCTCTCTCTATTAATAATATGGCTTACTTCTTGTTTCATCCTCCCCGACCTCCGGATCATCTTGTTTAGCTAGTGTTTCTTATTTTGAACAATTGGTATCAAGAGCTAACCGGGGGTGTATTGTATTCGTGTGTGTTTGGTTTAGTGTTTTGTTGTGAGCTTATTTGAGCTTATTGGTGTTCGGCTTATTTTCTTTTGTTACAATTCAAGTTTTTGCTTAATCTTATTTGTGTTGTGTCACAAATAATATATACGATTATATTGGGTCTTTGATATTTTTTTTGTGTCTCACAACATATCAGACATGGGTTAAGTTTATTTATGGGTTCGCTTATTTTTCTATCAAGGATTATTTTATCACAAAAGAAAAAAGGTGGGTCTCGGTTTGTTACAATTTTTTTTTAAAAGCAAAACGTGGGTCTCGGCCTCATTGGTTTTTTTTTCTCATCTTCTTTCAAAAGCTTACAACTTGCGGTCATAACCATAACCGAGCTTATTAAGCTTCTTTTGTTGTTCCTTTCGTGGCGTATTTTTGTGGGGTAAAGTAGCTTATTTGTTAAGCTCTTTCTTGACTTATTATTTTTGGTACTCGGCTGAAAAGAAGAGAAGAAAAAGTCGCGTTCGAGGTGTTTGATATTTTGTCAAACCGAACAACTTGTTTCATTTTGTCAAACCGAACAACTCAAAGTCTGTTGGAACCGAACAACCATTTCCATGTTGGAACCGAACAACCATTTCTATATGAGAACCGAACAACCATTTTCATGTCAGAACCGAACAACTTGTTATCTTAAGGAACCGAACAACTAAGAAGATAGTATGAACCGAACAACTAATAATTTTTGGGTTTTTCGGTTTTGTGTGATGGTTTGTTACGAGACTTATAACTTATACGGCTGTGATCGTGATTTGTTTTCGATCAACGTGGTATATTTCGTTTTCACCGGCGATAACCGTACCATCCCGCGAGCTTAAATTTGCATTCGTGACATTTTTAGTAAATTTAAAAACGAAAAAGATGCGTGCATGGAGGGAAATCATTTTTGTTATTAAATATATTTTGAAACTTACACTTTTAGTCCCTGGACTCCAAGACAAATTCATCTCTCGTCCTTTCTTTGTTTATTAACCCTCTCTGTTGAATTAGCTTTCACCATTAGTCCTTACAAGCTATAATTCAGCCGTTAGCCCTCCAAAGTGAACCGTCCTTGCACCTTTAGTCCTCACATTCATAATTAACAACCGTTAATCATTCAAAGCTCAAAAACAACACAACAAACACGATACATAACACTAAAAACGATCCGAATAAGATTCACTAAAACTTCAAAATGGCTAAAGATTCGGATTACGATGACAAGTGATCACAGAGTTGATTTGGTATCCCTCATTTGAGATTGAAGTGAGTTTCACGAAGGCGTCTACTTATTTCATCGTCGAGACTTCCTTCTACTTTCTACCCTTTTTCTTCAAACCCAATCTATCGATTAATGACTTGCTTGAACGTATACAACTTATGATTAAGACTTGGATTATCTAGTTATTTCCTGATGTAAGGAGTTACATTGTAGTACTCAATGTCACACGCATATGTCGATGCGGATAATTTCAAGAGGTGTTGCACTTCTTATACTTTTCTGGTTAAGTATAGAGTACTTATAGATTTAATCTCGCACCGTTCTTCAATCAACAACAGTGCAAGATTAAGTAACAAATTTGAGGGATTCTACTTCATTTTCAAGTTTGGTATATCGGGTTTACCTTACTAAGTGATCACAACAATAGCCGACAGAATACGAGGTTGGTAAGTTAGCCAGAGAGTTTAAAGGTTGAGATGTAATCAGCAATTCTCACGGGATAATTAAAGCTACAGAACGTCAATGGTACTTTACAGTCTAAGCAAAATCCTTCAAAGTTCCTCAATGTCTTTCATAACTTTTCAAGATTGTTGCTTATGACAAGAACTTCTCGACTATATGGACGTACACGTCAATGATGCTTCCGAGAGTTTGAAACCATCATGGGGGAAAACGTGTACATCCGGGACTTAGTTGACTAGAGGGATGGTAAAATGAAAAAGATGAATAACATTTATTAGAGAGAAAAGAGAAAGATAATGAAGTTGTGTGTGTTGTTGAGAGAAAAGAGAAAAACACACACACTCACACTTTACAAATGTAAACTTCTACCCCTCCATGGAAGTATGGAGGGGGTATTTATAGTCCCGGGCTTGACTAGCTAAACTAACCCGTTTAAAACTACTAAAAACTATAAAAATAATAAAACTATTAAAAATAAAATCCTAAAAAAATTTATAAAACTTACACTAAATAAAGAAATTATGCAGAAATTTATAAAAATTAAAAGCCCTAATTTTTACTTTTTATTTAAAGACTAATTAAACTAATTAAAACTAAACCCTAATTATTAATTAAAATTATTTAAAAACTAATTAAAAACTAACTTAGGGACTAACTGTGTTAAAGACTTAAGGGCTAACGGGGCTAAAGTATTTAACAGGCAAGGATTAACTTAGAAACAATTAAAACAGAAAAATTACAAGAATGGTCCCTGAAGACCTAACCCGATAACAACCAAAATCCTAATAAGCCCTCAAATAAGTTGAAGTTTAAAAACAGCTTAAAATTCAAAACTCAAAAGACCAAAGTTGTAGAACAGCTTGAGGAGAACAACTTTAATGAAAAGACTTATATCTAAAAGCCACAAATAAGCTCAAAAAGCTGATTCAGAAGCTAAATCTTTGCCTACTTAACAATCAACTAATAAGAAATAAACTAAGAAAGAAAATCAGATTCTACAACTCTAAAATTTCAAAATTAAGAAACTAATTCTATTCCTATTGTTTTTTGTTGTTTTCAGTTTTATGGCTACTTTAAAAAAAAAGCAAATTAAACTAAGCAAGATAAGCTGGAATTGAAGCTTAAGCTAAGACCTAACTAGAGCTATTAGAAAACTATAATATAACTAAATTTTAGCTTCTAACTCCTAAATATTCTTTCCTAAAATGAAGCTTAAAAACCAACAGTACTAATTGACTTAGTACTGCTGATGTAGTGAACTTATAAGAACAGAATTAAGCTATGAAATAAGCTAGAAAATGTAAACTGAGATTGAAACTATATTAAGCTATCTGTTAAGTAAAAGCCTACCTAATTTTAAACTCTAAGTCCTAAGGAAACTCACTTAAATTGAGAACAAAAGTAACAGCAGTGGTAACTAATTTACCACTGCCAGTGTAATTTGGCAAAGGCCAAACATAATTATGCAGGTACCTTGTGGTTTCCACTGCACCTACACACTCAATTTGAGTGTGTATGAAACAAATTCAAGTTCAAAACTACCCTAGAATATTTGAATCAAAATTAAGCTAGCTAAGCAATCCTAAAAAAATGCCCTGGTGCACAAACAACTTGTTAGGCCACTAAATCATTATAAGCTAACACAAATCCTAATCTAATACTCTAATCTAACTAACCAAAAGGAAATCACAAAATACTTTTGACTTTTAGTAGTCAAACAACATAAATCCAAACACTCCTCAAGCTTTTAGACAGGCTTAGAAATTTGAAAACTAATGAACAAGTACTTGATACCAGATAATAAACTACTTTAAACTAGCTTAATGAACATTAATCAATAGCTGAAAAAGCTAAGATCTAAGATCTACACTAACTTTAACTAATATTTTTGGCTTTTTATAGTTTTATGACAGAATTGAAAATACTAAATTTTATAACTAATAAGCTAAAAACTAATGTAAACTAATAACTAATAAGCACAAATAAAGAAAAATAAGCAGAAATAAGCAACTATTTTAAGCAATTAAGTAAATCTAAACTAATAAGCAATATAACAATTATTTAAGCTAGAAATTAAAGGCAAAAGGAATTTTAAAAAGGAAACTTACTTTGTGCTTCAGCTAAACAGAAGCTAGGCTCAATTGAGCTTAATCTTCAGCTCTAGCTTATTTAGAATAAGCCAGTATTGGTCCATGAGAGCCCTTCCCTTGTTGGCTCTCCTTCCAAAAAGCTCATAAGTCCAAAAGCAAAGGTAAAAAAAAGTACTTAAGCTGTTTTTAGGGATTAAAGTAGGTTAGGATCTGAATTTAAGCTCTCTTATAAGCTTATAGACTTATAAGAGCTTTTGAGTAGCTTATTGTAGCTTTTAAGCAAGAGTAAAAGAAAATAAAGCTTAAATGAAAGCTTGTAAATAATTGAGACAAATTATTTAAAAGAAAGACATTAATTTCATTAACTAAAAACTTGATTACACGATTTAAAATTACATAAAAATTAAGCAAAAACTATTAAGCTACTCCTACTCCTCTATCCTGAATGTGTGATAGTGAGGGCTTTATATAGCCTTGCTGAGAAGGTTCTAGGCCTGCCTTCTTGCCCACGCCTCATTCAATCATATCTACTCATTCCTTCAATCATTAGAGAAGCAATCACATCCGTTGGATCACAAATGTAGTCACACGGATTGCCAAGCTGGCAATCCTGGATGTGACACATTTGTGCTTCTTATGTGAGTGAGTGAAGAGTAAATTTGAGCTTTCCTTTATGCTTTCCATCTACTGACGTGTCTTTGCCTTGAGAGTGAGCTAATGAGGATCATGATTTGACTAATCTAACCTTGCCTTTACATAAACGAGCTCTTGAATTGTCCATTTTAGCCATCAATTTAGAAAAACCCCATGTTTAACCCCATGGTAAACCTTGGGACGAAGGGTGAATAGTGCCACCCATTTGGCGCCTAAATTTTAACTGAATAAGTTATTTTCAGTTGGAAGTTTGGCCAAATTGCACAAATGGCCCCTCTCATTTGTTTCCCTCTTTTGTAGTGTAAAAGGAGGTTTCGGAAATTGCAAGAATAGCCCTTGTGGTTTTAATAAAGTGATTTGGACTAGTTATTGGGCTCATGGAATGGGCTTTTGGGCTTTTTGGTATCCGGGTAAAGATTTTAAGGCTTTGAAGGCCCATTAAGGGTTTTTGAGGCCCAATAAGGTGATGAGGGATTATTTTGGACTTTTGTGAAACTTGTGGTGGGTGAAAGGAGAGTGATGATGAACATTGTTTTCCTTTTTTCCGCTTGTTTTAACTGACTCAGGGTTAAAAAGATTTAAACTTTGGGGAATTTACATAATAAGTCCTTCTCTTTCTCTTTTCTTTTTTGTAGTTATAAATAACTTTAGGAAATTGCATGTTCAGTCCTTGTGGTTTAGTTCCAATGGAAATAGGCTAGGGTTTTGGGATTAAAGATCCGGGTAAGGCCCAATTAGGCTTAGGGACCATTTATGGACTTTTCTGAAAGTTAAGGGGCTTAGATGGAATATTTTTGGTCTTGTTGACTTTTGTTGACCATGATTTGATCATTTTGACTGAATTTGACTAAGGCTTGTCTTTTCTGGCTTCGGCTTTGATTCTTTGGCTTCTTTTTGTACTCTTCTGATTCTCGTGTTCATGCTTGCCCGTTTTTGACTGAGGTAGATTCTTGTTCTAATTTCATGTGTAAAAGCTTATGCTACTCTCAAAGAACAATATGATAGTTTGTCTTTAGATTACAAAAGGTCTCAATTTAATTTAGTATCTTATAAAGCAGGTTTAGAATCAGTAGAAGCTAGACTAGCTCACAATAAGAAAAATGAGGCTGTGTTTGAAGAAAGCATTAATGTTTTAAAACTTGAAGTCAAATTAAGAGACACTGCTTTAGTTGAAAACAAAAATAAAATAGAAAAAGTAGAAAAAGAGAGATGAGTTAAAACTAACATTAGAGAAGTTTCAAAAATTCATCTAAATCTTTAAATAATTTGCTGGAAAGTCAAGTCATTGACAAGTTTAAAACTGGACTAGGATATAATGCAGCTTCTTCTACTGCAGCTTCTCCTGCAGTAGAAAGCTTTGTGAATTCATCTGAGATGTTAGAAAATCAGGAGAATAATAAGTCCAAATCTGATAAGGGATATCATGCAGTTCCCCCACCTTTTACAGGGAACTTCATTCCCTTCAAACCTGATCTAACGTTTATGGATGAAATAGTTAAAAGTGAGAATATGGATGTTATTACTATTGTTACACCTAGTAATGGTAAGAAAGTTGAGTCAAATCATGAGTCTGCTGATGTAAAAAATAATGGTGATGCAGTAGAACCTAAAACTGTTAGGAAGAACAGCTTTAGACCTCCAGTCATTGAGGATTGGAATTCTGATGATGAAAGTGAGGTAGAAATTATACCTAAGGATAAAACTGTTAGTTCTAGCACTGAAAAGATAAAATTTGTTAAGTCTGCTAGGGAAACAGTAGAGAAGGTAGAAACATCTAAACAAAACAAACACTATCCTAGAGGGAACCAAAGAAACTGGAACAATCTTATGTCCCAAAGACTAGGAAGTGACTTTAAAATGATTAATTAAGTTTGTTGTTTGTGGTAGTTTTAAGCATCTTCATTATGTGTGTGACAAAAAGGTTATAAGACCAGTGTAGAACAACTCAAGTAGGGTGAATCACAAGAACTTTGCTAATAAAATGACTCACTCTCACCCTAATAGAAGATTTGTTCCACAAACAATATTAACCAGGTCTGGCAAAATTAATACTACTGGTGCAAGGGTTAATACTGTTGTCAGACCAGTTAATAATGCTGGCTCAAAAACAACAGTGAATCATCTTAGACCAATATCAAATGCTTACAAAAGGGATATTTACAAGTCACAAGGCCATTTAACAAGTATTCAGCAAACAAAAACAGTATTTTTAATAAAAAGATTAATACTGTCAGGGTGAAATCTACTACTGTTAATGATAGAGCAGTAGTAAGTGAAAATAAGGAAAAAGGAGATAATGATGTTAAGGCCTCAGCATGCTGGGTTTAGAAAGCCAAAAATAGTAGTGCATCAAATACTTACAAGAAATATTCTTACATTGATGCACGAGGCAAGTTCCATAATATTTAATGGGCTTCGGGATCCCCAAAAGAGTCATATTCTCTTATTTTATGTGCACTGGGGCAACCCACAAAGAAAGTGTTCAAGGAAAAAGGAGTTATTGATAGTCGGTTGTTTTATGGCACATGACTGTATACAAATGCTTATCTTACTAAGTATGAAGATTATGATGGTGGATTTGTTTCCTTTGGAGATGGTAAAGGTAGAATTTCTAGAAAAGGTAAATCAAAACAGGAACATTAGATTTTGATAATGTGTACTTTTGTAAGGAGCTTAAGTATAACCTGTTTAGTGTGTCACAAATTTATGAAAAAAAAGAATAATGTTCTTTTTACTGACACTGAATGTCTAGTCTTATCTTTTGACTTTAAGCTACTTGATGAAAGTCAAG
>BQNB010073908.1:0-31965 GCA_026074375.1 Tanacetum coccineum
TCGGCTATGCCCATTGGGTGAGTAATGGAACGATTGGCAAGCTCGAGTGTCATTCGAGTATGAGTCAAAGCTTCAAGCCTAAGTTTCTTGTAGATAGAATGAGGTAAAAGGTTAATGCTAGCTCCGGAATCGGCTAAAGCACTAGTCCTATTGAGCTCTTGTAAAGCACATGGGATAAGAAATTTTCCCAGATCTTTGAGCTTCTCAGGAACATTGTTCATGATGATAGCGGAACATTCAGCATTCACGGTTGTAATGGAGATCTCCTCGAGTTTCTCTTTGTTCCTTAGCAACGAGCTTAACCATTTGTTGAACTTTGGCATTTCGACGAGAGCACCTTTCAATCCAATCTCTAAACGGAGTTGTTTGAACATCTTCAGGAACCGACTATATTGAGCACTCAGTTTATCATGTTCTCTAACTTTCATCCTCTCGGTATATAGAAGTTTAGATGGTAACGAATTAAGATTAGGAGAATTGAGATCTTGAATTTCAACATTAATGGTTTTCTTTGCTTTTGGCTTTGGGATCTCTATGAAAATTGATTCTTCTTCCCTTGGAGGTGGGAAATGTACAGTATTTTCCAAATTTGGATTTTGCACTTTTTCCGTTGACGTCTTCGGGTTTTGTTTAGGTTCATTTTGAGGAACTGAAATAACGGGTGTAGGAATAAGAGGAATCGAAGGTTCCTCCAAAGTCTTACCGCTCCTTGTGGTGATAGCATTAATTTGCTGATGAGGGTTAGTTATGGTTTGACTTGGGAGAGTACCCGAATTCGAGGTAGAGGCTGAATTTTTGAAATTATTACAAAGACTTGTCAACAAACTTGGATCACATTAGCATTTGATCTGCCACATTTTGGTCCTTCGATTTTGACTTCTTCTACACCGCATCGTTGTTACCTTGACGTAATTTCAAATCCAGGTTCAAAACTCCTTGGATTTGGAAGTTGAGCCTGTCTATGGGGAACTTGGGTAACCGGTGTTTGATTGGTGGTGGTTGAAAAAACGGCTCCTTGATTGTTAGGAGTTTTTGTTGAAATTCCTCCACGTTTTTGGTTTTGAATGAAATTGGTTTCCTTGATTGATAACAGTTTTGGTTGGTTTGGATATTCGGTTGATTGAAACCCGGTGGTTTCATTTGACTTGCCAAATTGGAAGGTTGGTTTTTTTAGAGAAAATTGCCAACGGCTGCGGTTTGTTGAAATTGTTGGATATTGTCATGAAAAACGAGAAAATTATTTCCACCTCGAGTTAACGGACAATTGTTAAAATTGTAATTCGATCCACACGTGACACAAACTTCCTCAACTGCTTTGACGGGTGCAGGAGTAGTAACAACTAAAGCTTTCATATCATTTATCATTTGGTTCATCTTAATAGTCATCTTATCCTTGAGAGAAGCGGCTATTTGTTGCATATCGAAAGAATTATTAGAGGGTAAAGAATTAGAAAGAGGAGCATCCGTACTTACTCTTGAATCATTAGCATGACTTATTGAGTAACGAACTTTTGACTTGCTTTCAATAATCGCTAAACCTTCTTGAGGCATCTTGTCTAAAAAATTGCCACCCGCGGCGGAATCTAAGGCCTCTTGATCGTTGGAATTCAAAGAATTGTAAAAAGTATCGAGTTGGTGTAGTTCCAAAAAGCCATGGTGAAGACATTGACGAAGGAGTCCTTTGAAACGTTCCCATGCTTCATTGAATGCTTCGTTTTGTTTTTGGTAAAAAGTAATGATCTCATTCTGATAGTAAGTGGTTTTCGAAGGTGGGAAGAATTGGTTTATGAACTTTGAAACAAGGTCGTCCCATGTGAGAATTAATCTAGGAGGTTCCTTATCTAACCAATCTCGAGCTTCACCGTCTAGAAAAAAGGAAAAAGCAAAAGCTTTATCGAAGTGTTCAGAACTTTGGGATGTCTAAACGTTGAAGTGACCTTGTTGAAAAATCAAAGGTGATTGTGAGGATCTTGTCTACCCGTAAACTTATTACTTTGCACAAGATTGATTAAAGGTTGTTTAAGCTCAAAATTGTTAGCATTAATCGGTGGAACAACTATTGCATCTTCGTACCCTTCGATGGGTGCTTGTAACATTTGGGCCATGGTTCGATTGTCGGCCATTGGAACAATGTTTTGATCGACAATTGGTTCTTCTAAATCAAAATTTTCAACAACAAACGGAGGAGTTTTTTGTTGTTGACGACGTCTTTGAGATTGCGAACGAGTGCGCATAAAAAGAAAAACTAAAAATCAAAAAGCAAAACTTTACACTAATTTTTTTTTAACAATGAATTTTAACCATATAATCATTACTTCACGGTAGCCCTTTCTCCCTGAAATTTCTTTTCAAGGTGTGCCGTACTTAGTAGAGACACAAATGTTAAGTGTTATATCTTGATTTCGATATTGGGATCAATTGCAAGTTCCACAGGAAATTGAAATGATAATCATTCTCAATGGAGATATTATTTGTTTGGTGTTCGGTTACCGACTTGGTGAATTTTATTTTTGAATTAAGACAATTTTTTTATATTTTAGATTTTTATATATATATATATATATTTTTTTTTAATTTGATTAATTTTACGAAAAGAAAAGGAAAATATATTTTTTACTTTTTATATTTTTTTAATTTTTTTGGATTTTTGGATTTATGACAAAAATTTAACTTTCGAGGACGAAAGGATCTTCAAACCAAATCGACAAACACAAAACGAAGGAATCGCTTACACAAGTCCCCGGCAGCGGCGCCAAAAACTGATTGCAGTTTTACATACACGTAAAATAATATACTTATAGAGAAATTAAGGAAATCCCTTGGACAATTCCACTCACAAAGATATATATATATAATACGTATGTTTGACCGGGCAAGTATGATCACCCGGGTCGTTTCCCCAATGACTCGTGCAATGGAAACCTCGATCTCGTTCGGAATGATTGATTTGAATAAGAAAAGAGATATTTTTGATTTAATTATACTACTAAAATTAAAGGCACAATTAAACAACTAATTAACAAATTAAATAAATAATTACGATAAGTAAATAAAATGCGACATATAAGAGAAACAAAATTGCATTTAAATCTTAAAAAATGTATAATAGATTCCTAACTAAATTAATTCTAAAGTAAATTTTACCAACGGGAAAGAAAAAATATTTTTCCAAGGGTTTTTCGGATTTTTTATGATTTAAATCTATTTAATCTAAATTAAATTCTAATAATAGAAATTAAATTGATAAAAACTATGATAAAATAAATACTCTTTTAAAATAAAAATTAACTCTAAATTACTTTCAAAAGATGAGAAAAAATTTTTTTTTAATTACTAATTTTTTTATATTTAAAAGATTAAAATTTAAAGTTTAAAGTTGAAAATTAAAAAAACAACTAAAGGTTGAAAATTAATGTTTAAAAATTTAAAAACTTAATACTATTAATTATATAAAAAATACGTTTTATACAAAAAAGAAATAATGCTGAAAATTAATTTTATCAAAAGACCTAATTTTTAATGAGCAATTTTAAATTAATTTAAGTAATTAACTAAAAACCTAAATGTATTTATTTATTAAAAACTATTTTTATAAAAACTTAAAACTCAAACCAAACAAACCCCATGGGTTAAAAGTGACAAAACTGAAAGATATGGGTAGGCGGGTTAATTTTAAAGTTTAATAAAAAACACAAAGATTTGATCATTGACAGAATTATAGTCCCCTTAAAACCTAGGGACTAACTAGACTTAACTATTAAACTGACGAAGGATAATTATGCAATTAAATAAGGACTAATCTGGTAACTAACAAGGAGCTAACTGTTAAATTTAAAACTACAGAAACTATAAAATGGACAAAGATGGCCCCTGAAGCAATTAACAACCAACAACCAGCATCCATTTTATAAAATAAACAGCTTATTAACTAACTTTTTAAGACAACTTTTATAAAAACTTAACTACTAACTTATTTAAAATAAGCTAAATAAGCTTATCAGCTTATAAGCTCTAGAAGCTTAGTACTCTATCTCTTAAACTAAATAAGCAAAGCAAATTTTAAGCACTTGACAGAAACTATTAGCAAATCCCACACAGCT
The DNA here is from genome assembly GCA_026074375.1 of Tanacetum coccineum. Classification (NCBI taxonomy): domain Eukaryota; kingdom Viridiplantae; phylum Streptophyta; class Magnoliopsida; order Asterales; family Asteraceae; genus Tanacetum; species Tanacetum coccineum. The sequence continues at coordinate 4,101 of BQNB010073908.1, forward strand.
TATTTAACTACTGTGAATAGGAATACTAGTACAACTAATCAAAACAGCTTATCAAGACAACAGAAAAAAGGACAAATGTAAATTTAAAGAGGTTACCTTGGCTTTCCAGCGATGAACAAGATAAGCATACAATAAGCCTAAGTGGGGCATATGTTTAATCCTCATAAGCCTTATTATCTCAAAATCAAACATATACTTATCCTATAAGCTGAACCTCCGCTCTAAAACCTCTTGATACATTAGCAGCATACCAATTCCATGTTGGTATCAAGACTTGATCAAATGACAGCAATATCAAATCACTAACACAATTTTTCGACAGTATTTAAAATGAAGGACATGAATTAATATAAAATAAATACTTTTATTTAAAATCTGAAATAAGTTTACCAATCGGAATTGAAATAACATGACATTGAAATTACAATAAAATTCTACTCAATACTGAATCGACAACAATTAAACTACTAAAAAAATAAAATGAAAAATTAACATAAAAAATTCCTACACTCTTATGCTCGGAGGAATGATGGGGGGATTATACTCCCAAGCTTGAGTCTCTTCATCTTCTTAGGACTCTTTTCTTTTCATCTGGCCCTCCATCTCTTCTCTCTCCTGATCTAGCTTTAGCCGTTGGGTTTAAAGGGTTGTATAAACGGATCGTTGACGTGGCTTGGGTGTGTTAGTTAGGTGAGATGTGATGAATATACACTCACTCCCAGTTCTTTATCCACCATCACAATCCTTCTTTCTAGCCACATGGCATTTAACTCAAGGGCGGTAAGGGGTTAGGGTTAGGGTTTGATAGATGGTGACAGATGTGTTAGGGAGTGTGAGGGGTCCATTAACCTATGGTTAAATTTGGTTGTGGGTGAGTGGTATAAAAACTAGGGGTTCATGGAGTTTTTGAGTGTGGTGTTCCGTTGTGTGGTGTGAGTGTAAATCGATTGGGGTAAAAATGAGGACAGTAAATGTCTAATGGGGTTTTAAGTGTAAAACCGGTTGGTCGGGGTTGGTCGGGTTAAAGGGTTCGGGTTAATTTGTGGGTTATGGGTTGGGGCTTTGGCGTGTGATTGGCTGAGAGATGGAAAGTGGGTAGTTTGGACACGGTATATGGACCCGCGCCTTTTTGTAACTTTAGGGAAATTGTTTTTTCGGCCTTGTGGTTGGCAAGCCACCATTTTTAAAGTTATAATTATACTTTCACCAATTGCAAAAAAACAGCCCTTGAGATTATTAAATACAATGGAGTTTGGTTTTTGGTTGAATGTGGTTTAGCTGTAGTTGAATGTAGAAGGCTGAGGCATGATTTCTCTGGCTTCGGCTTTTTGATTTCTTTTAGCATTCTTGATCACTCACCGTTCTCGTTGTCTGTTTTTGGACTGATTTCTTGTGATTTTGAAAATCCATACTGCACATAATAAAACTCAGATACAAGCACCTTTTTTGCCATTTTTGATCCGTTTTGGGAGCTGAATTGGGCCTTTTTAAGAATAAATAGATATGTGTATTACACTGACTCTTTCATTAAGGGCAATGCTAACTTCTCAAGCTCAGTTGTTTGGTCTGATGTGCAATCAGAGAAAACTATAACGACTGCTAGTAGGCCTCCCCCCAGGACTCTACTAGACTCATCAAGGTTAGTTTTGCACTCCTTCAGTTCTTGAGTTAATGATGCGTTTGCTTTCTTTAATTGCTTTAAAACCGTTTTGTTTTCCTCTGTATCAAGAGTCAAATTAGCAATTAAATTAGCAAGCGCAACACGCTCATCAACACATTCAGACGCATTTTGATCAACCTGATTATCATTAGTACATATATTTGATGATCAGGGAATGGACTTTGCTATTCATCACTTCTCCAATAATATGTTCGTTAACTGGATTCAGGTTGCTCAGAATGTCGTCTTACATTGGCAAAACATAATTTTTCATCTTGGTTTTGTACCCTAATTCCAATGGCGTATCAGTTGAACTTGATTACGCAGGTGAGACTCCTGTATCTTTGCCTGTAACTGTAAGTGCTTCCAATTCCTGTTCTCATCAATCTCTTTCATCGTGTCTTCTAGCCATTCAGCTTGCTCAGTTGAAGTGGAACCACTTGTTCAGCTTGTTTGCACATCCATCATATTTTCCTTGTGATACGCGTTGTCTTTAACCGCTTTGGTTCATTGCATTCCCTGGCATAGTGTCCAAATCCCTTGCAGTTAAAGCACTGTATCCCATTCTTTTGCACTACCGTACTTCCAACTGTTTCCCTAGCCCCAGCAACTGTGACTGTTCTTTGATTCCCAAACTGCCTTGACTGATTGTCATTGTTATACCTTGGTGTGGTATCTTCAGTCTTGTTCGTGGAGTTTGAAGAAGTTCTAAGGTTGTTGTTGGTAGGTTTGTACAGCTTCTTAAAATACTTAGCAAGGAGTGCAGTTCTTTTGCATATCCTTATCCCTCCGAGCTTGTTCTGGATCACTGTCTTCCTCAGAAACTGACTCAGATTGAGGAGTAACTGGTTTGGCGATCTCTTTGCCTTTGTGTCTGGTAGACGCACTTGTTCGTGTGGAAGAAGATTGCTTGAATGATGGTGCATTCGATCTTTGAGGTACAGGTGCCTCATAGTAGTTATCTGAATTTGGTTGAGCAGCCGCAAGAAGTGCTAATGGGTTTGCACTTCTGGCTAATTTCTCAGAACGGATATCATTAACTTCGTTTTGAAACTCGACTTCAAGAACGTCAAACAGCTTGTGATATGAGACCGTGTTCTTATTTCCTGACTCTGCTTGACAACCGTCACAAATCTTGACCATTCTGGTTGAAGTTGTTGAAGAAATTGAACATTCACTTGCATTGGTGAAACTTGCAAGTTGTTCCTTGTAAAATCAATTCATCAGTTTATAAAATCGGGAGTAATAAGAACTCAAATGGTTCTACATCTCTGATGTAAATTTCCCAAATTCCCAAAATAGATTGGTCTTCACATCTTGTACGTTCAACGATTCCCCTTGTTGTAGCCTTTCAATGGCTGTCCACATTTCCTTTGCTGTGGTGCATGCATCAACAGTTGAGTAGATTTCATCCCCAATACCAGTCAAAATCAAGAAAATAGCTTCCTTTTCAGCTAGAAAGTAAAGTCTGTTCTCTGCTGTCATGTTGTGTATTGTCTCAGCTTCTTCATGTGCAGCTACTGGTAGAATGTTCTCTGCTGCTTCAACTGCTGCAATGAGTACGTTTGTAGGCATATATGGACCGTCAAAGATGCACTTCCTCAGATATTCACCATTCGATTTTCGTGATCTAGGTATGTAGAATAGCGAATTGCACTGAGAATATCTCCCTGGTCCAAGCATCGGTGGACGCTCTTTTGAACCAGCTGCCATTATATTGTTATGCATTTGGCTATCTGTGGAGGATGTGTTAACTGGAGTAGACATGATGAATGACTAGTTATGAATTATGAAGTGTGAAAGATTTTGTTGGATCTTAAGTGGATATTGTGATTGAAGTTGTGGTTTTGTAAGCAATTCACGTTCACGGGATTTTACACGTCTATGATTAAAACCGATAAATGAATTAACGGGATTTTACAGAATCAATAGAAAACCGTGAATGATTTGATGCGGAATCAGCGGCCAAAAATTCCAGAAAAAACTAAAAAATGTCAAAAAATCATAGAAAACAAGCTTTTTGGGCCTCGAAAAATCCTTAACCTGCCAAAGGGTGGTTACAGCGTGATCCGTCTCGTTTTTCTCTTCGATTTGAGAGGTCACGGGCCTAAAACGGAGTTACGGATCAAAAGTTATGGCTGTTTTACTGAAACCTTTTTCGTCACACAAAAAAATTTCGTTCGGACCAAAAAAAAGTTCTCGTTCGATCAAAAGTTCCGCTCGTTCGATCGCTCGTTCGATCCGCTCGTTCGATCGCTCGTTCGATCGCTCGTTCGATCGCTCGTTCGATCGCTCGTTCGATCGCTCGTTCGATCGCTTGTTCGAGTCCGCTAGTTCGATCGCTTGTTCGAGTCCGCTCGTTCGATCCAAACTTTTGTCGCTCGTTCGATCGTACACGATTTCCACTCGTTCGATCGGTACAACTTTTTCGCTCGTTCGGTTGATACGATTTTGCACTCGTTCGATCCAAGCGTTTTCGCACTCGTTTGATCGTGACGTTTTACCACCTATTCGTTCTCTTCGTTTCCCCAAAAAATATAAAAAAACAAACTAAGGCCACGAAAAAATGGTTTATGTTTTCGGTGATTTGAAAAACAACCTAGCTGCCGAACTCCAATAAGCTTAGAACACCAAAAAAAAACCACGCTATCCACCCGAGGCGATTGATACCAATTGTAGGAACCGATTTACCACTTCATATAATCACCCGAATCACGAAACAAGAAACTAAGAAAAGAGAGAGAGAGAGAGATATGTTTAGAGAGAAAAGAGAATTATATTTTTAGAAAAATAAAAACTAGATATTTTCATATGAAAATATCTATATATATATTTAGATATTTTAGAAAATATCTAAATATATATATACCCCTACACATTTAATGTGACGCGCGGGATATATAACTAGGACCCGGGCTCGGGTTTTGCTTGGGATTAAACCCAAAACATATACAATATTAGATTATCTATCGAGCCCGATTCCCGATAATATTTAATTACAACATTAACTAATTAAAGACCGAAGCTCCATCGTAGAGTGACCGAGCTTCCTTGTTCGACTCAATAAATTGAGGCTACATATATCATAAACGAATTTGATATGCCTTTCGTAGCCATTTGCTCAGGGATAGTCAATCCTTTGGCAACCTAGAAAAAGGTAAATTCCATGGTGGATTAATGACCATGTCAACTCTTTGTACTTGAAACTTGAGGTTGATGTACCATCACTTTTGGTAAAGTGTTAAACCATCTAATAAGGGATTTTGTAATTTTTTCTTGCCATAAGAACATAATCTTATGGGGGGGGGGGTACTAGTTATGGTTTTCACTGCTTTACCCCAATCCATAAACATGTGGGCTAGCCAAATCTTTACTAACCAGTTATGTGAGTTGGATAACCATAAAATTTTGACAAATTATCAGCCATTAACGGATTGAAATGTCTTTACCAAGTGCGTTTGCTCCTGGACTAGACAATTCATTTTCGTCTGTTAGTAATGGTAGACTGTTAACCATTTGTTGTGTTAGTGCATAGCACCTCCACCAAGTGTTATTCTCCTCATCTCCATTACTTCCTAATACCAGCTTGCTTCTCTATCCACTTCAAAAGTTTGTAGCAATCCTCATCTGGTTTTCCTCCTTGAAGTTTCTTATCTAGCATAGCTTTGCATACCTCAGCAGATAAAGGATATTTTCTTTCAAATAATCATATTTATATATATATATCCATTGCTATAAGTTCTAACTGTATACTCTGCAAGTTAATTATATCTCATAATTTTGATCTTTGTTGAACCTAATAAACTCCCAAATAGGGATATGTTCTAAGGGGGGTTCCTCAAACATATCTTTAAGTATTCCAAAGGACCTTCTCAAGACTGTCTCCTCTGGTCATTATTACCATATATATTCATGGCAAACTATATAATTCAGTAAGTTCATCCTTGTTATATACTTAAGCATAGCTCCAAAAATTTATGTACACTATTTCAGTTCCTCTTCCCTAACAATTTGGTAAACACATCTCTATCCTTGCTTGATGTTCTTATAAGTAGCATACTTGGTGATTTCACATAGCTACAGGAACTGGATTAATAGGATTTTAGTACCTGAGCAGGAATTATCTTATTCACTAGGCTTAATATGAATCTTCAGAATCTTCATTTAAAGGTCTGTATGTAAATCCTTTCTTGACATCTGTTTTCTCATCTTTCTGTCTTCTTGGTTGGCTCATCATCTTTTGCTTCATCACTCTTTAGTCTTTTTGAAGTCTTTGTTTGGAGCTCTTCACCAAATCTTTTCAGACTATCTTTAGTAGCTTCAAAGTTTATTGGTGCAAAAGATTAACATGCTCAACAGCTTATCAAATTCTTCTTTCATTTTTCAAACTCAATTTCCTTCAGCTGAGATAGCTTCCATGTCCCTTGATTCTGCAAGTAATTCTCATAGATTTTCTCAGTGTGATTGGGTTCATGGGCTTATTTATTTTGTTCGTGCTCTTTCTTCTGTAAAATGTTTCTTCCTTTGATTCACTAGATCAACCATCTTCTTTACAAAGTCTTCTCTTTGTAAGTCACTTCCTAGCACACTCTTTGACAACTCTGCATTAGCTTCAATCTTTGCTCTAATTAGATCCCAATCTTCATCTGTGTAATGCTGAGCTTCAAATTAAACTTGAGCTCTTCTTTTCTTTTGTTGCTCATTTAATTCTTCTTCTTCTGCTATTCTTTGTGCCAAGAGAGAATCCAAGTGTACTTGTTTAGCCTCTTCTTCTTTCTCTAAAGTATCCAATCTGATAGCTTCAACTAAACTAGCTTCCTCCTATAGAATTTGTTCCTTAGTCTTCTTAGGAGAGCTTCTTCTAATGAATCATAGGCAGCTTTTCCTTATCTTTGGCCTTTATCAGGTGAAGGGAAATGGATTGTTAATAATTCCAGTACTAATTGCCACTTACAAGTACTAACTTTAATTACTGCCAGTATTAACCACACTTCAGTAGTATTAAAATCCCTTCGTGCACCGTACTACTTCTTCTTGAAAATCCAAGCTAGTGACAACCTTCTTTCCCTTAGTCTCTTTCCTTCTCTTATACCTCCTTCCTTTATCTATGGACTTTGGCTTTTGAGAGGCAATCTTGGAGAGAGTTTTAGCTGCTTCTAATGTATTAGGGCTTATGTCTTCAACTTGTTCCTCCCCTAAAGTGTTGACCAGGAGTCTTAGGAAGGGAGTAACCAGGCCCTTGTACCAAAGAAATAGAGGAATCATCTTGACTTTTCCTCACATGTGCCATCAGGTTCTTTCCTCTTCAGAGTCTTGAGAACGACCACGTTTTTCTCTTCAAATTACCTTTCAGCGTCTTCACCTTCTTTGACCTATTTCACAATAAACACTCCTCATTGTCAGCTTGTGTTTGCTTGAGATCCTTTTACCAAACCATAAACTTTGTCATTAATTGGAGGGAACTACTTGAAGCAAATAATCCAAAGTCATCTGTCCTTGGACTGCTCTTGTGGGTGGAGAAGTGTTGGTGTGCAGGAGATGGTTCCTCAAAAGTGTGCTTCATAGGTTCAGGGTCAGTTGCAGGATAGGTGTAGGTGTAGATGCAGGGATAGGAGTAGGTATAGGTGGTGGAGATTGTACTGGTGGTGAAGATGGAGATGGTACTGGAATAGTGGATGATGATGGTTGTGGGATGGAGCTCAATCAGGATGTGCTTGACCTGCATTTGGATTAGTAACATGCAGACATAGCAGGCATATAAAGGTCTTGGTTACCCCTCTATTACCCCTTTTCAGATTCCCAAAAATCTTTTTGGTCAGGGCTCACAGCTAGATAAGGGTGTTTGTTTCTGTTTGAATGTCCATTAATTTTTTTAGTTGCAGAAAAAACGTGGATACATCAAAAACTTTGGCTTGCTTTTTATGTTTGCAATGCCATCAAAAATTTGTTTTGAAAAATTGTAAACTCTGCTAGTGGAAAGTCAAATTCCAAAGCAGTAGCAATATTGCTACCAAAATTGATCCATCACCACCTTTTAGAATCTTAGTCAATGCCAAAGATGCGTGACCTAAAATCTCCACTCTTGGGGTGTGAAAAAACTTTTCCAAAAAGGGTAAAAGATCCGTCAGCAGGATACCCCATTTGCACACAACCCTCAAAAATATCATTAATTAGGGCAACATCGTAATCACTGAGCATCTGATAAGTGAAGATGATTCTAATAGTTGCTCAGTGATTGTATACCCAGTGGTGTCAATAGTTGCATGTAACTCTAGAGTCCCATCAGCAATAGTTTTGGCAGTAGCAGTCTGCCAAAACTGTTTGACTAGGGAATCATAGATAGTAGGATTAGTAGTTAAAGCATACCTGAGGTTGGAACTCGTAGAAAAATACACTATTCTCAGCAAACCCTGCACTTTTGTCATGCTTTAGCAAAAACCCACTTGATTGTGTTTGTCGCAGTACTTTAATTGAGCCATGGATCGAAAGTAGTAATAAAAGGTAGTGACTTGAACTGAAAAGTTACTGGGTTTAGGTACGAGTAAGATTGTAGATGTTGGTGGCAGGACAATTGACTATATTCTTTATAAAAATAAAGAAGATGTTTACTTTGCGAAAAGGATATAGCAATAAAAAGATAAGTATGAAAGAGAAATTAAACTTTTATCTATTTATGGCTTTTCTGTAACGGACAATAGCGCCGTAAAAATCTGTAACGGTATACATTAAAAAACAGTGTATAAGCAGAGAAAGTCAGTTTGCTCGACCAACCAGGCACTAACAATAACCTACCAGTATTTAAATTTTCCTACCAGACTTAAACTTGTGTCAACCAGAATTAATTTTTATACATTAATTCTTTTTCAACCAGAATTAAGTATGTACTAAGAATTTACAAAAGCTAAAACCTTATCACTCGTGCCTTTCATCTGCACATCCATGCTATGCCTGCAAAGAGTAGTCTAAAACAAAGAAAAACATACTGCAAGAAATTGTATAGACAGAATTAATGAAAACTAACTACCCGAATTAATACTGCTTAACTACCAGTATTAATATGATATAACTAACAGTATTAATATGAACTAACTAACAGTATTAAGATGAACTAACTAACAGTATTAAGACTACTTAGCTACCAGAATTAAACAAACTATACAACTAAGCCTCCCCTTAAATGTTGCTATGGGTTTATCATACCAATGCTAACCACCAAGTAATTAAACCGTGGTCCATCAAAAGGTTTGGTCAACAGGTCAGCTACATTTAAGTCTGTGTGAATTTTCTCCACACTTATGAGCTTCTTCTCATAACAATCTCTTATAAAGTGGTGACGTATCTCGATGTGCTTTGTCTTAGAATGATATACTGGGTTCTTCACAATGCAGATTGTGCTTTCATTATCAATGTGGATTTTGGTATTCATGAAATTGAAACCATAGTCCAGCAATTGATTTTGAACCCACAATACTTGTCCACAGCAATTTGCAGCAGCTACATATTCAGCTTCAGTTGTTGAAGTGGCCACAATTGTCTGTTTCTTACATTGCCATGAGATAAGTCTTTGTCCAAGAAATTGACAACCACCTGTTGTGGATTTCCTGTCAAGGTTGGACCCACCATAGTCACTATCAGAGAATGCTTCCAAGTCAAAGGGTGATTCCCTAGGATACCATAAGCCCAAGTTTGGTTTGCCCTTGAGATACTTGAAGATCCTCTTGACAGCATTGAGATGAGAAGTCTTTGGAGTTACCTGAAAACGTGAACAAACACATACTGCATACATAATATCAGGTCTAGAAGCAGTTAAGTACATGAGGGAACCTATCATAGATCTGTACAAGTGTACATCTACATCAAAAGCTTCCTCATCCTTTGTCAAAGGCAACTTGGTCTCCATGGGAGTGATGGCAGCTTTGACATTCACAAGATCAAATTTCTTGAGTATCTCAGCTACATACTTGTCCTGAGATATGAAGATTCCTCCCTTGTTCTGTTTGACTTGTAGACCTAAGAAAAATGTGAGTTCACCCATGGAACTCATCGTATTAGATAAGTCTGTTTATATAACAGAATAGTAATAGTTATCTTAGAGATATCTTAGGAGATATCTTAGGAAAGGATATGCATTATTCTTTCACACGTTTATAAAGCCCATTAGGGTTTCCTTGGTGTATAAAAGGAACTCTACGGTATAGAGTTTTGAGGAGGTAATAGAAGCATTGAAGCTAAATAGAAATCAATAGAAAATTTAGTATTATTGTTCTTCTTAAATCTTGTGTAAAAGATTCCGCATAACACTTGATATTCATAGTCAGTTTCTCCTCACATAGTTGAAATTGATTAAATCAAGTTACAATTGTCTTACAAAGGCTATATAGATCCAAACCAAGGACCTACAAGTGGTATCAGAGCCAATAGAGGGACTCTGAATAAGAAGAATCACAAGATCACAAACAAACACTCTCCTACAATTCTATACAAAATGTCTCAACTTGCTAATGATCAGTTCCACAATAAAAAAATCCTCAGTGAGGATAAAAGATCAAACCATAAAGATGCATCAGACACTGGTGCTGCACCTAAACAACAACAACAAGTGATTCCTCAAAACTTAGAACCTCATTGTTTGATTGTATTTCAAACCCTAAGCCAACTTTACTATTTGAACTCATGCCAGAATTAATTAATCTCCAAAGATTCTTAAAAGAATCTTTCCATGAATCTAATGTTTTCTGCAATTGTTCCTTTTCTTTGACAACTTTTCATTCCTATTCCTCCTATATCTTTTAAGCTTTTCATCTTACTCATATATTTTCACTACCCTGGAAATGGTAAGCTATCATTTAGTAGAAGAGTTGCTGTTTTTGAAAAGTAACAAGTTGAGCTTCTAGTTTCTTAACAACTTGACTATAGGCAAGTATTTGTGCTTCTTGATCACCTAACTGATTCATTTGTTCATCACACAGTGTTTTAAGGGTATTATATGAATCAATGCAAGTTTTAGAACACAAAGATTCCTCATTACCTTGAAGCTGATAGCCATAATCATATTTAGTCTCTTCACTTCCATTATGTTCTCCCCAATTGACAATCCCATTATCCATTGTCAGCAAGCCCATTTGATTCTTTTCTTACTTCCCAGCTTCTTGTTGTTGATAAAATGAGTCTCTTTTCTTCTTTCCATCATGTGTCCCTTTTACTGTACATTCCCTGTGAGGGGAAAAGGGGGGGGGGAGGGGAATGGGGTGGAGAAAGTGACCATGATGTGACAAATGAAGCATCAAGCTCTTTTGGTCAAAGCAACAAGTGTTTTTCCATCCACACGAACTATCCTTCCTGTTTTCTTATAGAACTTCTTCATTCGAATAGCAATCATTGCTATCTGCCAGTTTATGTCCATCTCTTCAATGTCTAAATCATCAATTTGTTCCAGATCTTCATGAAGCAAGTCCCAATCCTCTGATTGTTTGGCAAAGAGGGAATAGTTAACTTCATCAGCAAACCCAACAAGAATTTCTTTTTCAAGAATATTGGTTGAAGAAGTAGAAGGAGTGGAAGTACTGTAGGCACCAGTAAAACCAGACTTAACCTTATTAGAGTTGCTTTTGCTTTGTGAAACAAAAGCAACATTTTGAACACTTGAAGATATTTTTGAGGTGCGCCTTGGATAATTTCCTGCTCTCAAAAACACTAAGGTATTGTACAAATCAATAATGAGAAAAAGTGTCAACCATGTTTATTTCTCATATCATTGCCATATTGGACCATGCTGGGGGCAAAGATCTGAGAAACTTATGATTTGCATCCTCAGTTGATACTTCAGCACCATGAGCTTCCAACTGAGAAAGTAATTGTTGGAATCTGTCATATCCCTTTTTTAACCCTTCTGAACTGGATATTTTAAATGGTTCAAACTGTTGTTTGAAAACAGCCTTCTGCATTTTCTTTATTATTTTTATTTTCTTGATTTGCATTACACAAACCTAGTTCTGATGCTTCCCAAATTTCTTTGCCATCAATCCATTCTATGAAATCACTCATATTACTACCTTATGGATGGCCATCAGCAAGATATTCTTAGCCTTCCTTTCCTTTTCAACAGCTTGAATTTCTGCAGCAGTTACTGGTGAAAGTATTCGAAAAAACCCAAAATACAATCTTTCCAGATTGAAATCTCTTCTGAGTTTCCATTCTGAAAATTACCTTCCAACATCCGATTGTCAATGTAACACAAGTTAATGCCCATCTCCATAGCCCATATATCATTACTCCTCCTTCTCAGAATTGGGAGTTGATATTTGATGATAGCATTTGTTTGAGGAAATCACATGTGTTGTTTGTTAGTGCAGCACAGTGTCTGATGCATCTTTATGGTTTGATTCTTCATCATCACTGAGATGTTGTGAGAACTCATCATTAGCAGGTTGAGACATTTTGTATAGAATTATAGGAGAGTGTTTGTTTGTGATCTTGTGATTCTTCTTATTCAGATTCCCTCTATTGGCTTTGATACCACTTGAAGGTCCTTGGTTTGGATCTATATAGCCTTTGTAAGACAATAGCTAACTTGAATAAATCCAAATCAACTATGTGAGAGACACTGACTATGAATATCAAGTGTTAAATGTCGGAAACCTTAAACACAAGATTTTAAAGTGAAAACAATATTACAAAATTTACTATGATTCTATTTAGCTTCATGCTTCTATTCCCTCCTCAAAACTCTATGCCGAAAGTTCCTTTATACTACCCAACGGAAACCCTAATGGGCTTTACAAATGTGTGAAAGAATAATGCATATCCTTTCCTAAGATATCTCCTAAGATATCTCTAAGATAACTATTACTATTCTGTTATATAAACAGACTTAGCTAAATACGACAAGTTTTAACTATAGTACTGCTATTCTACCAGTACTAACTTTAGTACTGCCGGACTTAACTTATACTACCAGACTTAACTGTTATACTACCAGTATTAAGTCTTTTACAATCTATTTCCCAACATTCACTATCATTTCAGACCTTATATATCTCTCATTCAATTTTAATGGTTTTTTGTTGTTGCTCTTTCGGATCTTCCAATCTTTTTTATATAATCTGATTTCAGGTAAAATCAACACTTAATTATTGACTGTTCAAAAGACTCGACACCGTCATCGTTTAATTAAAAACTGATGGTCTGATTACAAAACAAGACAACGATGGAACATTTATAGTTGGCAACTAACCTATTTAAACTAAACGTAACCTAAAACTAAACTAACCCGTATTAAACTGCCTAATAAAACTAATAGCATGATATGGGTCACTTTTGGTATAAAGCCTATAACTGTTTATAAACTGACCCATACTAATTGTTCTTAAATGCACACACATTTACATGGCAAACTGATATGGGTCAGTTTAGAAAAAAAGGTCGCTTTAGAAGTTTATATTAAATGTACTTTTAGTACGGGTCAATTTTGTAACTGCACATAAATATAACCTAAAAACTGAACCCGTGTAAATTTTGTAGTACGGGCCACACTTTATAAAATAGTAACGTCGTAACAGCATAGAACATTTAAAAACCCAACCAAGATTGTAACACCTTGATATTTGACATAGAAGCGGAAGCTAAATATGGGGTATTACTTCATGAATCAACAGTTATAATCATAGAAAATGACTCATAAAGAGACGTTTGGAAAATTTAGTTATCATTTAATATTATATCAGAGTTTTACAAAAGGAGGTCCCAAAATACATTTAAAACAAAAAGGTTGAATGATAACAAGTTTGGACGTCTTCAAGTCCATGCCACTCTGTGTCTTAAAATGCTTAGTTACCTGAGATAAACATGCTAAAAAGGTCAACACAAGGGTTAGTAACAAAAAATCATAGGTTTGAAATAAAATGGTTGAATACAAGTCATCATAAGTGGTAATAATTGTACAATTAGAATTATCATGGAAAATAGTATTATTGCCCTAAGCTCATGACACCAACACGTTAACATGGAAATCACCTCAGTGAAATTATTGAGCAAAAAATGTCCTCTTAGAAAGGTAACTTGCCAAAGTTACCCATTATTCTCAAATATAGTGTGTTTGATTACCTCATGTACAAGTAAACACAAACGGGATTCGTCAATCCCGATAGATCTATCCACAATATTCGCGTTCACTCACAAGTGATTAATGGTTCATGATAAAATAATATTGGCAGTGAAGGTAAACTTAGGCAATAATATATCAGGATAGCATACAGTTTGAAAATACTTGTATTCATGGTTTATATCATGTATCCCCCCAAGGGGTTTGGAAAAACATATAAATGTGGGACTATGAACTCACCTTAAAGGGAAATCTGATTGATGGCAAAAGTAAATCAAATGGAAGTAAACGGCTTCATCACGCAACCTGGGGAATATTCCAATCTTATTTCGCTGTTTATAATTCAAAAACTTTATTTCCAATAACATTTAACGTAAAGATAATAATTTGGTTTATTAATTTATGAACACATCGTATCACTGTTCGGGCTTTCATAATCCAGATGTCATGTAGTAAACGTTTGAAGAGCTAGGACAATTTAAATCGTAAATCTAGTAACTCGTCAAAACGTTTACCCAAATGAAAGCTCCTCACATGAAATTCACTAGTAACGTGATACGTTATAGTTTAAATGATAAGATTTTATCTTTTTAAGTTTCTTCAAAAGCTAGTGGATGATAAATTATGTTAAATATATAACATAATTATTTTTATATGTTTCGACACAGATGAATGAAACGATAAATGTGTCAGGTTTTAATAAAATCGAGTCTTATAACGTTTAAATATATTTTTATTATTAAATATAAAAATATTACATTTTATACCCTTAAGAATTTGAAATTGACAATACATACCCTTGGTATATATATTTTGCAATTTAAACCCCTTTATATGTGATTTTAAAACATTTAACCCTTAACTTTCAAATATGGCAAAACAGGCCCTTGTGGTTTTTAAGTTTAGAGTAATTACATTTTTGGCCTGGAAGTTATATAATTTCAAAATTTACAATATATACCCTCCATGCATAATTTGATTTGCATTATTAGTCCAAAACCGTTATACTTGGTATTTTTTTGATCTCGAAATCAATTTGCAGGTTATAGCTTATTACAATAAGCTAAAATAAGTTGCTTTTTACAAGCTTATAGCTTATAAATGAGCTTATGAGCTCGATAACCCAAAATGGGTGCGTTTTGGTTTAGAAATTTTAACCCATGGGTTAAGGCTTTAGGTGTTTATTCAATGCATATAAAAATTGAAAAAAGGAGCTTTATAGGAATAGCTTATTAGGTCGGCTATAGCTTTTAGCCTATTGAAGGGTTTTCGAAATTACCTTTTAATGTTTTTAAAGGTGCGTTTGTGTTAGGAAAAAATCCAAACGAGTTGTCTTAGGATTAGGGGCTTATTCCTTAGGATTATAAAAGTGCATAAGAACTTATTAAGATGAGAATAGCTTAAGCTAGCTTATTTAGGGTTCACATGGATTTTAGGGTTTCAAAGTGGGTTGTTTAGGGCTCGATTGGGTTTAAAGGTTTCCAAAAGAGTTTTAACTTGATCAAATGATTATAACAAGGTTTATACATGATCTAAAACAATACAAGAGCTTATAGAACAAGTGAAAAGGCTTACTAGCACACGAAATGGGTCAAAAATGATGAAATGGGTCGAAATGGCTTGGAGATGAATCAAGAACCTTTTCCTCTAACCTGGCTCTACCTAGCTTAGCCTTTCTCTCTTCTCTTCTAAGGGCTTGGCTAGAATATCATTTGAGTATGTGTTAAGTTTAAATGGTGAGTTGAGGAGTAGTGCCCAAGTTTGTGTGATGCCTAAGTGTTGTAACCTAGCATACAAGGATGCAAGATGACTAGTATAAGCTAGGAGTGTAGCTTAGCAAGGTGTTAGAGGGATGTGAGGGTTCAGTTTTACAAGGAGGTTACGAGGAGACTTGCTTGGGGCTCAAGGGTGTGACAAGGTGCTTGTGTGCTAGCAAGGTGGTGAAAAGGAGGTGAAAGGAGGCTAGCAAGGTGGTGACGGTGGTTGCTTGGTTATGGATTTGGTTAAGAACTAGTTTAAGTGTTATCGGGGTGATTAAGGTTTCGGGTTAGGGTTTAGGGTTTTGGATGAGCTATGGGTTGAAATAGAGGGAAACTATGGTTCAAATGTGATGCTTAAGAAGCTTGTAATCTATGCTAGAAAGGTGGTACAAAATCTCATAAGTATTTGGAGGGAAAATGGCTTATTTGAATAAACATTGATGGAATTAGTATTGGTAGTTGCGTGAGCTCGTTTACTTTGGAAATGTAAGTTACATTACATAATGGATGGAATAAAGTAAAAATATTTCTTTAAAAATGGTTCTATTAAACATAATAGATGGAAAATTACACTGAGGAAAATTATGGGTTGTTATAGTCTTCCAACCTTAAAGGAATCTCTTCCCGAGATTTAGTTGGATGTTGGAGTGATGTTCGGAAATAGATGTGGATATTTGGCATGAATTTGATCTTCGCGTTCCCACGTAAATTCTGGTTCGCTTTTAGAGTTCCATCTTACTTTGACTATAGGGATGCGACTTTGTCTTAGTTGCTTGACTTCTCGATCCATAATTTCCACTCGTTCTTCCACAAAATTAATTTTGTCATCGAGCCGAAGCTTTTCTATTGGAATGATGAGGGATTCGTTAGATGTACATTTCTTTAAATTAGAAACGTGGAAGGTACCGTGGACATTACTGAGTTCTTCAGGAAGCTCAAGTGTGTATGCCACTGGGCCGACCCTTTTAAGGATCTTAAATGGTCCAATGTACCGGGGGTTAAGTTTTCCTCGTTTTCCAAATCAGATGACACCTTTCCGAGGTGACACTTTTAACATGACACAAAAAAAAAAAAAGGAATAAAATAAAAGGACGAAAAAATCCCCCTCCAACTTGGATTTCCAAAGACTTTCGCCTTACATTAGCGTAACTCCTTTGTCGGTCTCTTGCAGCTTGCAAGAGTTGTTGAATTTGTGCTATCTTTTCACTGGTTTCATGGATTATTTCTGGTCCTGTGAGTTGAACATATCCAACTTCGGCCCAACAGACATGTGATCGACACTTTCAACCATAAAGTGCCTTGAATGGTGCTGCCTTAATACTGGCATGGTAACTGTTATTGTAGGAAAATTCTTCTAGTGGTAAGTGTCTATTGTATCCTTTTCCAAAATTTATAACACGGGCTTGAAGCATGTCTTTGAGTGTTTGGATAGTTCTTTCACTTTGTCCATCTGTCTCGGGATGATATGCCGTACTCATGTCTAATTGAGTACCCAAAACATTCTGCATTGACCGCCAGAATCTGGATGTGAAATAACTGTTATGATCCAATATGATGGATATCGGCACTCCATGCCGTGAAACTATCTCCTTTATATACAACCTTGTAAGTGTTTCCATACTAATAATATACACAGGTGGATAAAATATGGCAGATTTGTAATGGCGGTCTACAATGACCCAAATATGTCATGTTCACTTGATGTTTTGGTATTTTTTGTACAATCAATTGTTTAGTTCTTTCCTATTTCATGTAGGAATCTTTGTTTGTAACATAAGCCGATACTTTCATACTTTCATCTTTAAACTCTAGAGCATGTCAAGGCACTGCCGACAAATTCCAGCGATGATTGCCTTCATGTTAGGCCACCAATAGAGTTCTTAGAACTTGAACAATCCTTGTCAGAACCCTGGGTGAATGGAATACTTTGATTTATAAGATTCATGCATGATTAAGTCCCTCAAATTACCAAAGAGTGGTAACCAACTTCGATTCTTGATACATCGAGTTCTATCAGGACGTACTTTAAATGCTTTGTCCATTCCTCGTAGGTTCTCAGCTTCAATGTTTTCTTCTCTGATCGCCTCAGTTTGGGCTTCGCGGATTTGTGATGGTAATTTTTGGTGAAGGGTCATGACTAATGCTCTAACTTGGAGTGGTTTGATTCGTTCCTTTTGGATTATGGCATCTGCTACAACATTTTCCTTTTTAGGATGGTACGAGTAATTCTAACCATCGGCGTTGTCTCATGTTTAATTCTTTCTGATCAAGGATATGCTGAAGACTTTTATGATTAGTAAACATAGTATACTTTGTGTCATACAGATAGTGTCTTCAAATTTTAAGAGCAAACACTACTTCTCTCAATTAGAGGTCATGTGTGGTATAGTTCTCTTCATGAGGCTTGAGTTGTCGGGATGCATATGCAATAACTTTTTCTCTTTGCATTAACACCGCTCACAGACCTTGATGTGATGCATCACAGTAAACGACAAAATCATTATTTCCTTCTGGTAATGCTAAGATTGGAGCTTCACATAGCTTTTGTTTTAGCAGTTGGAAGGCTGACTCTTGGTTTTCTCCTCGGATATACTTCTTGTTTTCTAGGTATGAATTCAGTCAAAGAATATCGCAATCTTTAAAAAAACCTTCGATAATCTTTGATATAGCTGCGAGTCCTAAGATTGCGTAATCTCTGTGGGTGTGATAGGGAGATGCCCAATCCTTGACTGCTTCAATCTTGGCGGGGTCAACGTGAATTCCTTGGCTGTCAATTATGTGCCTAAGAAACTGCATGATATTGATCTAGAAATCACATTTGGAGAACTTGGCATATAATTTCTCATTTTTGAGTAATTTTAAGATTATTCTCAGGTGATCTACATGTTCTTCTTTGTTACGGGAGTAGATAAGAATATCATCGATGAACACTATCATAAATTTAACCAATATGGTATTACATACAGTTTCATGAATGCATGAACACAGTAGGCGGCTTGGTTAAACTAAATGTTATTACTTGAATTCCATAGTGTCCGTACCGCTTTTTGAAGCAGTCTTGGTAATCACTTCGTCCCTACTCCAGTTGGTGATAACCTGATCTTAATTCAATCATTGAGTAAGTACTGCGAACTTTGAAGTTGGTCCGAATAAACATCGATCATGGCTAAATGGAAACGTTCCTTACGTGACTTTATTCAGCTCCCGGTAATCGATACACATTCTAAAAGATTCGTCTTTCCTTTTGACAAATAAGACAGGAGGTCCCTAGGGTGAGTACTTGGTCGGATAAAACCTCGATCTGCTAACTCTTGTAGTTGGTCAGATAGTTCCTGCATTTCTGAAGGAGCTAATCTGTAAGGTACTTGGGCCACTAGTGCCGCTCCTGGCATTAAATTGATTGGAAATTCTACTTGGCGAACCGGAGGAAGGCCGGGTAGGTTTTCAAGAAAAACTTCCGAAAATTCTCTAACTACTGTAAATAACTCTTCCAAACGTCTCTCATAGACTCCTTCTCCATTACTTAGGCTACGAAAATTTGACATCCCCTGGATATATATAGTTTTTGGTTTTATACATGATTTGAGGATAGTCCGAGTTTACTCGATCACCTCGGATAATTAAAGTTTCATCGTCGATGGGGATGTGGACGACTCTCTCGTCACAGATAATTCTCGCATGATACTTGGATAAACAATCCATACCAATGACGACGTCGAAACTACCCAGTTTAATTGGCATGAGATCAATTTTGAAAGGTTGGTATAACAAAATCAGAGTGCAACTCTAGATAACGGTATTAGTTCCTACTAGGTTTCCATCAGCCATTTCAATGTCATAGGTGTGTAACCTAGAGTAATTGGTTGGATATAAAGCATAGAAGCAATGAGATATGGATACAAAACTTTTATTGGCTACTGAATCAAATAATACTCTAGCTAAATGTTGGTTTAGAAAGAACATACCCGTGACTACGTTTGGATCTTGGTGAACATTCTTGCCCCTCAACATGTATGCTCTCCCATGGGCACCATTATTTGCTTTTGGGCACTGATTTTTGTAATGCCCTTTCTCTTTACAGGCATGAGAAGTTACTGACACTGGCTGCAGGTTGCTTCCAGTGGCTGGCCCCTTATTCTTGCAGTTCCTGGTCTGATGACCCACCTTGTTGCAAGTCTGACACTTGACAGTCCAAGGTCCCGTGTGATGTAGGGCGCATCTTTTACACAAAGGAATGTTTCCAACATACCTATTGTTTTCAGTTGGGATGGCAGCATAAGCCTTGACAGTTTCTTGCCTTCTATTCTGTTGTTGGTGGTGATCATTGTTGCGGTTGTTATTGTTGTTGTTACAGTTGTTCTGGTAGTTGTTGTTGGTGAAGGTTCTTCTATCATCAAACTTTCGTTTGTGATCATTGGTTCCTTGCATATAATTGTGCTTTGTTACTTGATCCATTAACCTCTGGGTTATGGTAATGGCTTCCTCCAAAGTTTGAGGCTTTGAAGCGGTAACATTTCCTTTAATACTTCAGGGTAATCCCTCGATGAAGACCTCCATAAGTTTCTTAGAATTTGGTACCATAGTTGAACATAAGATTGCCAACTCATGGAATCTTCTAATGTAAGTCTTGAGGTCATTTCCTTTTACAGTCAGATTGTAAAATTCATCTTCCATTTTCTTGATCTCGGTTCTGGGACAATACTTCTTTATTAAGAGCTTTTTAAATTCAGACCAAGGAATTTTGTAAGCTTCCTCTATTCCAATAGGCTGGGCGAATGAATTCCACCAGGATAAAGCTTCCTCGGTTAGAGTACCAGTAGCAAATTTCACTTTGCAGTCCTCGTATACAGTTGCTACAGGAAATACCAAATTCAGTTCCGTTCAAACCAGACGGATAAGGCCAACAGCGCTTCCGTACCTTATGAAAATTGAAAGTTGGAAGCTCAGAAACTTCTTTGTACTACATTTCCTTGCTACAAGAGTTTTCTCTTGTCCGGGTGGTTCATAAAAGTATTATCAGAAATTGTCCATGGTATCAGCTTGTTGCCTTCCAGAGGATGCTACTACACTACCACCAACTAGTTTCTTGATGGCAGCCTGAGTCATGGCTGGTGCTGCAGATGTTGATGTCCTCTTGGGAGCCATTCTATCAACATTTACAAGACAACACAAAATAAGAATCCATACAATGATAGAGTCATATCACAAGTCTTTGTATAATAATCAAAATTTTCTTACATAGTGATATTGATATCATTTGACATAGATACTTATTTGGTACAAGTTCTAACAAAGAAATACACATCCTTTGATATTACATTGTTGGATATAACGGAAAATTTTAGAATCTAAGACTTCCAGAGATGGTTACTCTAACAAGCATCTAACTTATTAGGTTCCTTGGGGACTGGTTCACTTCCCAGTAGTCGCGGTATGATCCCTAACGAGTTATCTAATTCTACAAAGATAGACTCATCAAAGGGATGGTCTGGTGGTGGTGTAGTTGACCTAACCGGTGATGAAGATCCTATTGATGATGATGGAAATAACGATATAGGTGATCCAACAGGAGGCTCAATATCTCTAGGTGATGTAGGTGGAATTATATGGTCAATGTCTTGAGCATTAATCATATCTGGATATAAAGGTTCAAGAAAACCTGGTGGTAAGAGAGCCATAGTAACCCAGATACATAAAGATACGATACACGAATAACCTTAACACAGGGTATAGGATAGACAACCACGACATACATAAATCGGTATCATGAAACAACAAGGTATAATGGAATCACAACTTCATTATGTTATAAACAACTTGTCTACATATTTTACATAACCAAAATTTGACAAGTGTCGTTATTTATGCCACACATCCCGTGGTTGGATCAAAACAAAAGCTGTAAATAACAAGGATCTAGTCTAGTAGTCTGGTGGTCCTCCCTTGTGGTTCATGAGCTCAAGGATCGTGTCCAGAAGACTCTTCATATCTGATCGGTGGCGAATCTGGATATCCTCAATGAGCATCTCTAGAGTAGAAATCATGACGCGAGCAAGAAAAATCTCATCGTCATGCCTTATTTGCTCTCTCTAATTTCCAGAAATCTGGGTAAGGGCTTCTTGAAGTTCGGTTTCTAGTTGGTAAAAATGTCGTTGTACAATTACTCGACCATTACTAAGACATTCTATCTTATCTTTCATGTGCTCAATGCACTCAAGAGGGAGCTCATCTAAATGATTCAAAATAGTCTCGATTTGTTCCTCATGGCGCTTCATATGCGTCTTATGAGAACTCTCTCTAATCTCAAATACCTGAGGTGGGGCAGAGGAATCAGTAGAGGAGGATGATAGGAAACGAGCTTGTTTTTGAGGTGGCAAAATCTCTTCGGGAAGAAAGAAATCTCGGGGATCAAATAGTGGTGATGGTGTTAACACTGGAGATGGAGGCAAAATAGTTGGTAGAGCAATAGGATCTCGTGGTAGTGGAATAGGTGATTTATTACTAGTAGCATTATATGCTTGCATAACTTTCATATACGGATCATCGTGGAAAGGTGAGATGTTAGCGAGGCTAAAAGATCCTTAGATAGATCCTCTGAAGGGTCAGAAAAGGTGTTTCCCGGTAAGACTGGGAAATAGTCTGGTGAAGCCGGGGTATAGTCAAGAGTGTTTGTAGAGGAAAAAGCTTCCTCAACATTGGAATCAAATAGGATAATAATAAGGTGGGTGGATGAAGACATAATTCTATAACAACCTAGTGGAAAATAACAAAAGTTATTTATATTTACTTAATAGTTATGTATCTTTACATACTATTTAGGAAATGTAGTGGCACGGAGGACTTTCTTGGATAGAAAATAGTTATAGTTTAGGTTTTAACCTTGTTCTCTATAACCGCGGCTTTTGATACCAATCTGTAACACCCCGATATTTGACATAGCGGTGGAAGCTAAATATGCGGTATTACTTCATGAATCAACAGTCATAATCATAGAAAATGACTCATAAAGAGACGTTTGGAAAATTTAGTTATCATTCAATATCATATCAGAGTTTTACAAAAGGCGGTACCAAAATACATTTAAAACATAAAGGTTGAATGATAACAAGTTTGGACGTCTTCAAGTCCATGCCACTCAGTGCCTTAAACTATTTAGTTACCTAAGATAAACATGCTAAAAAGGTCAACACAAAGGTTGAGTGAAATTCATAGGTTAGAAATGAAATGGTTGAATACAAGTCATCATAAGTGGTAATAATTGTACAATTACAATTATCATGGAAAACAGTATTATTGCCATAAGCTCATGACACCAACACGTTAACATAGAAATCACCTCAGTGACATTATTGAGGAACAAATCTCCTCTTGGCAAGGTAACTTGCCAAAATTACCCATTATTCTCAAATATAGTGCGTTTGATTACGTCATGTATAGGTAAACAAAAACGAGATTCGTCAATCCCGATAGATCTATCCATAATACTCGCATTCACTCGCAAGTGATTAATGGTTCATGATAAAATTATATTGGCAGTGAAGGTAAACTTAGGCAATAATATATCAGGATAACATACAGTTTAAAAATACTTGTATTCATGGTTTATAGCATGTATCCCCCACGGGGTTTGCAAAAACATATAAAGGTGGGACTATAAACTCACCTTAAAAGGGAAATCTGATTGATGGCAAAAGTAAATCAAATGGATGTAAACGGCTTCGTCACGCAACCTAGGGTAATATGTCAAGTCTTAGTTTATTTGTTTATATTTCATAACGTTTAACATAAATATTAATTTGGTTTATTAATTTGTGAACACATCGTATCACTGTTCGGGCTATCATAATCTAGAGGTCATGTAGTAAACGTTTGAGGAGCTATGACACTTTAAATCGTAAATCCTGCAACTCGTCGAAACGTTTACCCAAATGAAAGCCCCTCACATGAAATTCCCTAGTAACGTGATACATTATAGTTTAAATGATAAAATTTTATCTTTTTAAGTTTCTTCAAAAGCTAGTGGATGATAAATTATGTTAAATATATAACATAAGTTATTTATATGTTTCGATCGAATGATGAAAACGATAATGTCCTGGTTTAAATAAATCGAGTCTTATAACGTTTAAATATATTTTTATTATTAAATATAAAAATATTACATTTTATACACTTAAGAATTTAAAATTGACAATATATACCCTTGGTATATATATTTTTCAATTTAAACCCCTTTATATATGATTTTAAAACATTTAACCCTTAACTTTCAAATATGGCAAAACAGGCCCTTGTGGTTTTAAGTTTAAAGTAATTACATTTTTGGCCTGAAAGTTATATAATTTCAAAATTTACAATATATACCCTCCATGCATAATTCGATTTGCATTACTAGTCCAAAATCGTTATACTTGGTATTTTTTGATCTCGAAATCAATTTGCAGGTTATAGCTTATTACTATAAGTTAAATAAGTTGCTTTTTACAAGCTTATAGCTTATAAATGAGCTTATGAGCTCGATAACCCAAAATGGGTGCGTTTGGTTTAGAAATTGTAACCCGATAGGTTAAGGCTTTTAGGGTTTGATTCAATGCTTATAAAAATGATAAAGGAGCTTATAGGAATAGCTTATTAGGTCAGCTTATAGCTTTTAGCTTATTAGGGTTTTTGAAAATAGCTTTTAGGGTTTTAAAAGGTGCGTTTGGTTTAGGAAAACCAAACGTGTGGTCTTAGGATTTAGGGGCTTATTCCTTGGGATTATAAAAGTGCATAAGAACTTATTAAGATGAGAATAGCTTAAGCTAGCTTATTTAGGGTTCACATGGATTTTAGGGTTTCAAAGTAGGTCGTTTAGGGCTCAATTGGGTTTAAAGGTTTCCAAAAGACTTTTAACTTGATCAAATGATTATAACAAGGTTTATACATGATCTAAAACAATATAAGAGCTTATAGAACAAGTGAAAAGGCTTACTAGCACATGAAATGGGTCAAAAATTATGAAATCATTCGAAATGGCTTGGAGATGAATCAAGAACCTTTTACTTCTTAACCATAGCTTCTACTTGGCATAGTCTTTCTCTCTTCTCTTTTAGGGCTTGGCTATAACATCATTTGAGTATGTGTTAAGTTTAAATGGTGAGTTGAGGAGGTGTGCATGTTTCGGGTTTATATAGGGTGCGAATAGAGTAGTTCCCAAGTTTGTGTGATGCCTAAGTGTTGTAACTTAGCATACAAGGGTGCAAGATGACTAGTATAAGCTAGAAGTTTAGCTTAGCAAGGTGTTAGAGGGGTGTGAGGGGTTTGGTTTTACAAGGAGGTGACGAGGAGGCTTCCTTGGGGCTCAAGGGTGTGACAAGGTGCTTGTGTGCTAGCAAGGTGGTGATAAGGAGGTAAAAGGAGGCTAGCAAGGTGGTGACAAGGTGTGGAGGGTGGTTGCTTGGTTGTGGATTTGGTTAAGAACTAGTTTTAGTGTTATCGGGGTGATTAGGGTTTTGGGTTAGGGTTTAGGGTTTTGGACGAGCTATGGGTTAAAATGGAGGGAAACTATGGTTTAAATGTGATGCTTAAGAAGCTTGAGATCTATGCTAGAAAGGTGGTATAAAATCTCATAAGTATTTGGAGGGAAAATGGCTTATTTGAATATTGTGCTTAATCGGATTGTACTTTAGGCTTAAAAGAGTTGTACTAGGGTTTAGGAGGGAATTATATTCAAATATTATGCATTGGTAACTTGTACACTTGTATTTTATGTAAAATTTTTATGTAGTCGGGGTTTTGATATAAACGTTAACGTATAATGTCCGTTTTATAATAACGTTATAAATTGTACGTTAAATAGATAATGTATGTGGTAAAAATGGATTTTAGAACATATTACTTGACATATTTTAACGTTCACTTGATATAAACGTTGATGGAATTGGCATTGGTAGTTGTGTGAGCTCGTTTACTTTGGAAATGTAAACATAATGGATGGAATAAAGCAAAAATATTTCTATGCAAATGGTTCTATTAAACATAATAGTTGGAAAATTACACGGAGAAATTTATGGGTTGTTATAAAAATTGACCTATTCGAACTAATAGCCGATATGGGTCAGTTTAGTAACAATATGTTAGTTGTAGCCTTAATTGGCCCATTTAAACTAATAGCCGATATGGACCAGTTCAATTTATAAACCCAACAAGTTATAAGGACAAAGAAAAGTCAAAGTATTTTACCTTAGATGATTCAAAAGGCGCTCATGGTAGTTGCAGCCTTCTCAGAGAATGAGAATTGCACATGCCAATTGTACAATAGCATTATGAAAAGAACCTATTGCAAAATAACTTGACATATTGTTCTAAATGCATATTCTTTTTTGACATGAAAATATCTCTAGTCCATTAATAAATGTCGCTTCCAGATTATTAGCCTAGGTTATTTATAACACCCCGTGTTTTTTAGGTCATAATCCGATCTCCATTAATTCATCTTCCCTTTTTATCAATGGGTTTGCGTAATTAGGTCCGTTATTCGTCATTTATTTTATATTCCTCGTCGAGAAAATTTCATGATTTCACTCATTCTAATCTATCAAGAATAAGAGTCATACAAATAAACCACACCAAAAACTTTAAAAACCTTATACATTAGGAAACTAAAAAGAAAAGGATAAAGTCCATAAATTTACAATGTAGTAAATTAATTTGTACACTTATTGTATTAAAAACCCCAGCCGAATAAGAGCAAAGAAGGGATAACATAATCTTATCCTAGAATAACCTGTTAAAATCCATCGGTTAAAAGCCCACACCCCTTTTCCTTATAAACCCCAATCCCACGTGAATGCTATAGCTGCCTCTTTTCCAAACGTTGCTTCCCATAAAACCCAAATAGTTTTCACCTTTAATCCACTGTACATTAACCAACATAAACCCAAGAAATTCCTTACCTTAATTAAGTTGACACAAGAATGTGACTCAAGAATGAAACACTATGTATGCCTTCCAAGTGTGCATAAAGGACAAGTACTTTGACTCCTTTTATCCTACGAGTAAAAGCCCACAACCATTTCCCCAAATCCCACACTCACTCGTGACTTTGTAGTTGCTACCCCCCTTGAATTTGCCTCCAAGAAATCCACAGTAACACACTTTATATTCCTGTACAAATATGCTTACCCCATATGTAGTTACATACTCATATGAGCATTCAATTGACCAGTCTTCATACCCTCTTATTTGATTATAAGAATGCATGAGCTGAGTACCATACTTTCACAACAACTCAAGGATTTTGCTCAATTAGGGTTTCTTGATATTGGGCCAGGGTTTCCGTAGTTAAGTTTGAGGCACTCTCCCCTGCATTTTGTGAGTAATCACCTCTTAATAGTCATCATTTAATTATAATTCTTGTGCCATAGTTGTGTGCTTAAACTTGTTAAAAATAAAACATATTTTTGCCACTTACTGATGTAGTTCGAATAACCTAGCCAAACCCCATAAAACGTGTTAGTGACTAATGAAACATAGACTATGGTTATACAAGGGTGATGGGTTAGAAGGCTAGCCATTTTGTAACTTGGACATGTTATTGGATAAAAAGAAAGAGTGGCTGCTGAAGCTATTATAAAGCACAGCCCACACCAACAACTTTGAGTGTACCATTCGACCTCTAGACATAAATATAGAGTCTGACCTTGTGTGTCACGTAATAATGACCTAGGATACTTCGTTTTGCCCTCGGAGTCACCAAATTTCATCAAGTAAATTAAAAGATATGAGGACCCAAAGTTAGTACTGCTGTCACGCAGTTAATACTGCTGACAGACAGTTCGACACCCCTTACTTTAAGCCTTGTTTCTACCCATTTAGACTAGGGCGTAGAGAGAACAAGTAGGGGCATTTTATAGTCGACCTGACATGTTATATTTAGCAACTTGAATCACGAAAAATGGCTGAGAAGTGACCTCGCAATTTGGATCCAAAGTTAGTACTGCTGCCACTCAGTTAATACTGTTGGCACGCAGTTAGTACTGCTGACCACAGTTCTACACCCCTTACTTTAAGCCTTGTTTTGACCCACTTAGGCTTAGACATAGAGAAAACAAGTAGGGGCATTTTATAGACATCATAGCAAGCTGCATTTAGGAATTCGACTCATCAAAATGGTTAAGAAACGAACCCACAACGAAGGTCCAAAGTTAGTACTGCTGCCAAACAGTTAATACTGTTGGCACGCAGTTAATACTGCCGACCGGAGGTTCGACACCCCTTACTTCGTACTCATTTTTGACCCACATAACGACCTTCGCCCCTAAAACTTATAAAAAGTAAGTTGTAATAGACCTAGCCTAGTTTTCA
>BQNB010073909.1:0-31965 GCA_026074375.1 Tanacetum coccineum
GACACCATATGGGTGATTGTGGATCGACTTACAAAATCTGGTCACTTCTTGCCAATAAGGGAGAACAATCCATTGGACAAGTTGGCAAGGTTGTACCAGAACAGGATAGTGGCAAGACACGGGATACCTGCTTCAATTATCTGTGATCGTGATGGAAGATTCACTTCAAATTTCTGGAGATCATTTCAAAAAGCTTTAGGTACAAATATTAGTATGAGCACTGCTTATCATCCGGAAACTGACGGCCAGAGCGAGAGAACCATTCAAACTCTCGAGGACATGCTACGTGCTTGCGTGATCGATTTTAGCAAAGGCTGGGTTAAGCATTTGCCATTGGCCGAGTTTTCATACAACAACAGTTATCACGCTAGCATAAAGGCCGTCCCTTATGAGGCACTGTATGGTCAAAAATGTCGATCACCAGTATGCTGGGCCGAAGTTGGGGAAGCCCAACTGACTGGCCCGGAATTAATCCAAGAAACCACGGAAAAGATCATCCTGATCAAGCAAAGGATGCAAGCTGCACAGGATCGACAAAAGAGCTACGCTGATCGAAAGCGAAAGTCGATGGAGTTCGAAGTTGGAGACAGATTTATGCTCAAGGTCTCACCTTGGAAAGGAGTCGTACGGTTCAGTAAGCGGGGCAAGCTGAACCCGAGATATGTCGGACCTTTCAAAGTGTTAGCAAAAGTTGGAAAAGTTGCCTACAGGCTGGAACTTCCACAAGAGTTGAGCAGAGTTCACCATACCTTCCATGTGTCTAATCTAAAGAAATGTTACGCTGGCGAACCGTTATCCATGCGTTAGAAGGAATTCATGTTGATGATAAGCTCCAGTTTGTGGAAGAGCCCGTTGAAATCATGGAACGGGAGATCAAACGATTGAAGCGACGCTGATACCAATGGTTAAGGTTCGTTGGAAACTCTAGACGGGGCCCTGAAGTTCACCTGGGAATAGTGAAGAATTCGTTCAAACAAAAATACCCACACACTTCACAAACCGGGTTTCGTCCATCCACTACAAGGTCCTTAAGGCTATGAGGCCAAAGCTCTTTTAACAGGTGAGACTGTAACATTTCCCTCCATTTTCGTGTCATTTGTACGACTCCATTACTGATCACTATAATTTTAGTCCGATACGCGTTTCTTTTAATATTTACTTTAAGCTAAATCCGCGTAAGACTAAAAATAATCATTAATGTAAACGTCATCAAATAAATTAAGGTATTACATCAACCAAGCAAGAAATAATTATTAAGAAGATAATTATGTACTTTGCGTATTTTATTTCTATTGGTCACGTAAAAGGGTTACGTTTCGTCGCGATAAAATACATTTGGAACCGCTCGTTCGATGATCTCGTTCGACTCACTAGTTCGAATGTCTTGTTCGAATCCTCTAGTTCGATCCTAGCTATTACGAAACACAACTTTTCAAAACTCAAAAAAACACGATTTTTAACGATTTTTAGCAAAAATTCTTGTACAACTAGTATTACTAACCCTATAGGAACAATAAAAATGAAAACTTTAAGGTTTTTAAGCCAAAAAATTTTGACACTAATTTGATCTTTGTAAAGGTTTTGAACACTAATCAAACACACAAATCTAAACACACCACTCCATGGCTCTTGATACCAATTGTAGAATACTAGTAATCTAATGAATCAACCAAGAACAAGAAGTGAGATGTGGGTTGGATTGTTAGAGAAACTTGGATGGAATGGAGGAATGTATTATGAATGTATGAAAACAAATGGAACAACCAAAATGAACAACCAACCCTCTCCAAGACAAGGAGAGGGTGTATAAATACTACCATGGCCGGCCCATGGGCTGGAGTTGGGCCACCCATGGACCTTGGGCCGGACTAGATTACTAATCTAATCCTTATACTTAACTACGAGCTAAGATTATTACAACTTTGGAAGTGACCGACACTTTTCGTGTTTCCAACAGAGACCACAAGAAGATCTACAAGCTAAGGTTGGGTTACGAATTTGGAAAGCCTTTGAAGGCTAGGGTTCGTCGCGGTTTAGGTTGCTCACTCCTACTCGACATCCATTTCAATCTTAGGACTCTTGTAAGTGAACCCTACTCGGACCACTCCTTGATTTGTTTCCTTTTTTTTCTATACGTGACATAAGGACATGTCGAATGTGGTGGTATGAGCCCAACACGATGAACATGCGTGGTTCACGCCATGCATGTCACATGCGCATGAACCATATGGTTCATGAGTGCTTGGCTCGACCCACATTCGTCCTGGTCTCACCATTATGACTAGGGTCACGTTTCTTAATGCTATCGTTAGCCCTTAATAAGATTCACCCTTTTCAAATTCACAAAACATAAGAAAACTGTTACAAAACAGGCGCTACCAATAGGTCATAGAGACAATTGCTAGTTTGAAACATAGGCATTTTGATGAGCTTAAAAGCATATGTGCACCAGCCACCAGATAGGTTTTGTTTTGTTTATGATTATGTTCCTACTGGCAGCCTTGAAGATGCCATGAATAGAATGAGGGGAGATGAGTTGCAACTTGGTTGGGACGCAAGGCTCAAAATTGTAGTAGGGATTATTAATGAACTTCAGTATATTCACTTTACGTGTACTCAGTCTATCTTGCACTATAACTTGAAGCCTTCAAATGTCTTGTTAGATGCTGATTTTGAACCTGGCTAACTCAATGTGTTGCACACTAGTTTTGATCGACATGGAACCTCATCACGCAATCATAACTGTTATTATTACTCACCTGAATGTTTCCCAAATTTCAGGTACAATTTGATAATGAACATAATGTTTAGTTTAATATTTGTACTTGTGTTATGTAGTTATTAAAGTTTTGATATTTGTAAATGGATTTGGTTGCAGTATATATACGTAAAAAAGTGACAGCTTCAGCTTTGGGGTGATACTTGGAATACTGTTAACAGGTAAAGATCCAAGCGACGCAATATTTAAGGGGAGTGGTAGTGGTAGTGGAAGCAATAAATTAGGAATAAGGGAGGAAAAGTAAGTACACAATTAGCTTTTATGAGTAGTGTTAGCATCAATGACCTTGTATTTAAAATGATCATGTTTTTAAGCTTGGCATGGAGAGTGTGAAAGCTGTGGATGATGAATTATCTTATTGGACACTTTTTGTGCTTTTGTTTTCGTGATCCTAAAAGTTATCAATGAATAATGAAAGCATTACATTATGTCACACATGAATAAAATGTAAGTTGGAAATTATAAAAATCATAAAAAAAGGGTAAAACGGGGGTGCTTGTGATTTAAATAATTTTTGAACCTTTTAATGGATCTTTTTTGTTCTTGTTTGATTGTGGGGGGTCATAAAGTTAAAAGGGGATAAAATTATTTATTTCCGGGTATTGTTTTATTTACATTGCATGTGGGACCAGCAATGGTTTATTGTGGGGGAATTTGATGTTTGCTAAAACATACATCTTTTGTACCCCGTAAAACACTATTAATTAGACTAAAAATACTAAAATATGCTTTATTATATTGCAAATATGTTTGTTTGGTATTTTTTATGTCTTGCACAGGTAAAAGGATTGAAAACGGATGCAAAAACAGGATTATCAGGCTTAAATTTGGTCAAGTCAATATTACTCAAGCAATATGAAGTTTGGAAAATCCCCGAGCATACATTGGAAAAACACGAGAAAATGAGTCCAACAGTGCCCTCGGATCTTATTAGGCCAGCCTGTAACCCATTTTATGGGTCGGGCCAGCCCAAACAAGAAAAAGCTCAACTAAAGCCCAACAATGAATTAAATAAAAATGAGTTTGTGTAATGCTGACATAGGCATGACGCCGGGGTCATGTGACACAAAATAATTAAATGCCTCATGTGCCATTCCACTAGCATGTTGCTTGGCGAATGAGGATAGCACACGTGGCAGGCAAACTTTATACATCTCAACTCAAATTGCAAATTTATCAAACTGAGATATTATATGGCGTTGGGTATAAGCTAAAGAATAGGCCACATATCACTTGGCATTTGATAGATCCAAGGAATTGAGGAGGCAATCATTTGCTATAAATAATGAAGAATATGGAACGCATGAGGAGTTTTTTTTAGAGTGAAATAAAAATTAGTTTATATTTTATTTTAAAATGTTTAGCTTATTTCTTATTTAGTTTTAGCGTTAATAGTCAATGTAAAAGCTTTTTTCAAAAGCATATTAGTTATATGTAAACAGTTCTCTTACAAATTAAAGGAATGAAGATGTGTTTAGATATCGTTTGGATTATTAACATAGCTTATTCTTGTTCTCATCTTTCCTCCGAGTTTATTTCGATATTTAAGCTAACTAACTTAGCTTATTTCTTGACTTATATACTGAGGATAATATTGCAAATAAAGTAAATCCAAAAAGCTAATCCATAAATTTATTCGATTTGTTTTTCTTATCTCGCCTATAAGCTCGGTCTCGAATAAGTTACTTTAAATAAGTTCGTCCTACAGATTAATTTAAATTAGATGTTCTATATTTCTTTGCATTTCGCTAAAAAATAGGGCTTCGTAAGCTTTTGTACTGTATGCTTATTCGGTTTGTCTTAAAAGCTTTAGTTTAGCTTATAACTTGGTTTTTCTCTTGTGTTTAGATCTCACATAATATATTTTGTTTTTCTAGATTTAAAAGTTTTAGTCCAAATGCTTACTAGTATATATAATTCGTTTAGGATCTCTTAATTGAGTTTTGAAGAATTTATTTTGATTACGTGATTGAGTTTAATATGTCTAGATCTCCGATTCGTAATCATATATTGTAATTGCTAAATAAAGGTTAAGACTATAATACACTTGTTTTGCTACTCAGCACCCATCAGTATTGAAGTCCTTATCCATAAAATCCAAAAATTCAATATTGTCAAGTTTTTCTGCTTATTGTTTGATTAAGCTCGATTCGAATGCTAAAAAGGGTGTCATGAGTCTCCTACTCGACTTATTCATTAAGTCTTGAGCACCTTTATCTTCGAGAGCTTATTATTTAGCTTATTTAGTCATAAAGTTCTAAACTTTACTAGTTTTTCTTATAGCTTATTAAGCTAGGGCTTATTTCGAAGGGTACTTGTAGCTTATTTGAGAAGTGGCTTATTTATAAGCTTTTATTCTTCATCCTTTCTTCGAAAAAGCCTTGATAGCTTTTTAGCTTATTCTAGTTTTTATTTCAAAAGTAGTTTTTTTATAGATTTAATCTAGTTTTATTTTATCGTCCATTATATATTTTGCGTATTTGATTTTTGCCATGCTTAGTGTAGATTTAATTTTGTCGTTAAAAGCTATGTTTGTTAAATTGAATTTCGTTATGAGTAGTGAGTAAGTAACTTGTGTTTGCTATGTGATTAGTGATTTGGAATTTAAGTGCGGTTTTAAAAAGGTTAAAAAATTCATAGTCATTAGAATTAGTCAATTTACATACCGT
This sequence comes from Tanacetum coccineum, assembly GCA_026074375.1. Classification (NCBI taxonomy): domain Eukaryota; kingdom Viridiplantae; phylum Streptophyta; class Magnoliopsida; order Asterales; family Asteraceae; genus Tanacetum; species Tanacetum coccineum. The sequence goes on from BQNB010073909.1 coordinate 5,449, forward strand.
CATTTACTTTTAATGCAATTTAAATATTTGTCATTTATTTTAAAAAGCATTTTACTTTACTTGTCATTTAATTTCTTGAAACTTGTTTTTTTTAAGGATTTTAATTCGTTAAACCTAAGCCCGCACTTAAGGAACATTTCACGTCACTTAGCAAGCATATTTGTCATTTATATCTTTTAAATCAGTTTTAGTTTAATCTTTTAGTTTTTAATTTTAGAATTAATATTAGTTTAATTTTTAGTTTAAAAATAGTTTAAAACCAAAACCAAAAACTTTTATGACAATCAAGCTCGATTTGCAACTTGAACGTAGATTTCCATTCATCTCTCGCCGAGGAAAACGATACCCGTGTTGATTACTTTTTATTCTTTCCTAAGAATAATTTGTATGATACTTAGCTTGCGTATACGTATATGTATTTTATTTTAAATATATATATTATATATCGGAGGGTTTATTTGTTATTGTCTGAAAACGATCTTATCACTTTAGTTCAAAATCTACTTCTTGGAATGAATTTTCCAATAATATAGCATCTGCAATCATTTGTTTTGCTAATGGTCAAAAGTTTAACGTTTCTAAACTAATTTTTGATGGCATGTTGAGGAACTTGGATACCAATACAAAGAAATTTTTAATGTATCCAAGGTTTTTGCAACTCTTTTTGAATAATCATATTTCTCTTGTAGAACCTTTTAATGATATTTATAAAACACCTGTACATACTAAAAAGGTTTTCACTAACATGAAAAGAAAAGAAAAAGATTTTTTAGGAAGAATTACTCCATTGTTTGCATTAATGTTGGCACCACCAGTAGTAGAGGGTGAAGGTTCAGGACAACCCACTGAACCTTAACCAACACTTCTACTACTCAACCTATAATTGAAGAATAAATCCCTGTTACTGAATCATCATCACCCCAAAATACTCAAACACCTAGGCAAGACTTATAAGAGGACACTTAGTTACCTCAGACTAGTGTGCCTATACCAAATGTAGCAGATGAGGCTGTCTTTAAGGAGTGGGATGATAGAGTGGTGAGGGCTACCACTACTACTGCTAGCTTAGATGCAGCACAGGCTAGTGGTAACATAACTAAGACCCAATCCACGACAATGTCTAATGATCCTCTTTCTTAGGAAATTGGTTCAGGTGACAGACCCAAGTGCTAAGAAGCCATAGTGGGTGTCATTGCTCAGACTAGGTCTGAGAGGGCATCTAAACATTCTTATGATTCACCTCTCTCGGGAATTAACATACTTGGAAGTAATGAGGAAAGGATTGAACAACATGAAATGACAGATAATATACCACCAACACCCCATGATTCACCACTCTCAGGAGGTTACACACTTAGAAGTGATAAGGGTAGACCCGACCTTCATGAATTGATGGCTATTTGTACAAAATTGTCTGACAAGGTACTTGACTTGGAGAGAGAAAAGGGTGCTCAAGCTGTGGAGATCCTCAAATTGAAGAACAGAATTAAGAAGCTGGAAAGAAAGGCCAAGTCAAGCATCCCACCACCAAAGAGGAGATTATACAAGCATGTTGATTCTTCTGATGATAGTTTGGGCGAGGAGAATGCATCCAAACAGGGGAGGAATAATAGTAACAAAACAAAGGAGTTCAATCTATCTGACAAAGGAAGTGGTGGAACTGAAGTTTTTGATGACACTACTGCTGCTGAAAAGGATGTTAATGTTGCTGAACTAATTTCTACTGCTGGTGATGCAGTTACTACTGCTAATGTTATTCCTGATATTGATACTGCTGGACCTTCAAGTGTTAGTGCTGCTGGTCTTTCTACAAGTACCGCTAGAGATATTTTTAAAGATGAGATGATGACTATTGCTGATACACTTATGGCTATTAGGAGCACAAGACTAAGAACAACCTCAGTAGTGATTCGTGATGTTGAATTAAAACCAAGGAGAGCAACTTCAGTACCAACAATACAAAGTCAAGACAAAGGTAAAAGCAAGATAGTAGAGCATGAACCTACTCCTAAGAACCCTATAAAGTCTCAGATTCAAAGGGATGCAGAGATAGCTCAAAGATTGTTTGAAGAAGATCAAGCACAGTTTGTATAACACCTCATGTTTTAGGTCATTGTATGACATTATGCAATTCACAATTTATTTTTAGGGTTTTACGCGCTTGCTCTTAAATCGTAATCGTTAAGCTAAATCGCGTAAACTAAAAATGATCATTCAATGTAAACGGGCATTAAATGATTAAACGTTTACATCAAGCAAGTGTTAAATGATTATTTAGAGGATAATTATTATCATTGCACATTTTATTTTTATTGGTTACGTTAAGTGTTTACGTTTCGCGATAAAGTACGTTTAGGCCTACCCGGAAGCGCATTAACTTATCTACGCTTCATCAAATACCCAAAATTTGTACCCAATACTTAAAGTTTATTTAAAACTTCAAGTATTTATCACATTATACATATTCTTCATGAAAGAATTCAAATCAAACTCTACCATGTGCAAGTTATACATTTTATTAAGTCTATCCTACATTATACTTAATATAATGCAAGTATTCATTATATAAAAGATCAAAACATATCCTAACTTATACACAAGCATGATTTCGTGTACATATGACTAGGAGGACAAGATTGGACCAAGAAAACTTCACAAATATCTCCATACATGCATCTTGCATCCACTTGAACTCATGACTAGCCAAACTTATCCAAGATAAGCTTCAACTTTCTTTCCAAGTCTTTCCACCTTGCATACTTCCACTAGACATCAAATATCTTCATAATATCTTCTATTAGTAGTATATATACACATGCATGTACATAGAAGGCTCACACTTCCTTTCCTTAGCAAAATAAAAAGCAAACAATCTCTCTTTTCTCCTCTCCAAACCCACGGCATTCAACAAGGTTTTTAGGGGATCCATAGCTTGATTTTCTATCATCATACAAGCATACACACATCATACTTAAGGTATTCTAAGAAGGTTTCAAGAGTTGGTTAACCATTTGCAAGGAAGGAATCAAGAAAAGGAAGAAAGGGTTTACTTGGGAAAAATTAGGGTTTCATCCTAATTTTTCAAGCCAAGAGTTTAAATCACAAGGGTGTGATTGGTTTTCTTTTCTCTACTCATCCACACAAGGTTATATATAAAGCTTAATCATTTCATAACTAAGATTTTATGTGTTCATATGTTATATTTAGCTAAATCACCATTTAGGGTACTTTTGAATATGTAAAATGGATATTTACTTATGATTAATGTTATATGGACTTATTTACATGTCATATGAATGGTAATATCATGTTAAAAGGGATGTATAAGTGTTCTAACATGTTGGTTAAGTATGAACATGTTTATGAGCAAATTAGGGTTTCTAATGTTAACTTATGAGTTACAAGTGAAAATGGTAGTTAAACTTGTTATCTTGAACACACTTGAGCAAAGCATGATCTAATGGACTTTATATATGTAAAACATAAGATAGAAATGTTGTGAAGTAGTTGTAATAAGGTGTTGAAGCTTAATGGTACAAAAATCAAGCTTAAAACATGTCTAAATCACAAAACCTCAAACCTTCTGTTTTGATTCGAATTTGGAAGCAGCCATATTATGTTTTATAAAGATAGTACATCTCATGAGGATTCCAAAATGATAAGAAACTCGAAAATCCGATTTATAACGAAGAAGATACACTAGTTACGAGTTTACGACGCTAAATACTTTATAAAACAAATTTTATAAAAATTACTATTCATGGCAGTAACTTATACTTTGTAAACATCAATAATATGATAAAACTTTCAATTACGAGAACGTGTTCGAAAGAATCGCTAAAAACGGAGCTATAACGAATAAGATACGACAAAAACGGGTTTTACGTTAATTAAAAGTATAAAAACGATTATATAGCTGTTATGAACAGTAAAAACACTATTCATCACAGAATCTCAAAAACCTAAAAATGTGATTTTATGATCACTCGTCTTAATACGAAAGCGTGGGCGTAAGAAACGCGAGAAACGGACTTAAAACGACAAAGTTATGTCATTTTTACTAAAGGCGTAATTATAAACGTTTTTACTTTATAATTACGATTTCACTTAAACGAATAGATGGTGATATAGCTATATATATATATAATGTTTATTAGTTATCAAAGTGCTATATAACTAGGGAATTTCATAATGAGGCTCTGGGGGCGTATTTGATGAGTTTTATGATTTACGATTTAAAGTGTCCTAACCCTCGTACGTAATGTCATGTCCTCTTAATTATAAGCCCGAACATATTACGATGATAACAAATATAGGATTATATATGTGTGTTGTTAGACAAGCGTACTTGAATACTGATCGACCTATATTAACTAGGTTGTCATTCGGGAGTTAGCAGTGCCGCGATTTCCATTGGATACTTTACTATCAATTTACTCAACTAAGGTGATTTCAATAGCCCATTTTGTTACAATTATTAATTTACAAGTTTTGGAGTGAGAAACATATGCATGTTTTACAAATGGGGCGCAAGTGTACATTTTATCATGATTACGTGTTTGCCTAAGTAGCGATAACCCACTATGCCCATGAATCCTGAACTGTTAATTCTTGGTTTGGAAGCGCGAGTGATTATAGATAGATATATTTGGGATTGACCTCCCCGTTCGGGTGACTAGCTATCACTCGAAACGAACGTACATCATGTCGGATTTTGGATGTTACGGTTGAACATCAGCACGTGCAATGTAGGCAATATTTCTATATGTTATTCATTAAGTCGAGCTACGTGTCATGAGCATAGGAAAACGTAAACACTTTGTATGTCCTGCAGTCTGTTGCATTATCACGGGGAAAGTCTTGCGTCCTGCATATACATTTAAACATAAACCTATGAAATTCACCAAACTTTGTGTAGATGTTTAAATGCAATGTTTTTTCAGGAGACAATAAAGCATGAGTGCGAAGGATACAATGGTGGTTTATATTTTGCAGTCATGCATTAAAGACATTAAAGATTTAGTCGCATTACATTTTGTATATCTGTTATGGGCTAGAAATCTTTGTAATAATAACAAGTAAACAAGTAAAGCTTCGGGCTGTTGTAACACATACTTTATTAAATCAAATGTATTAGTTTTAAATGACTTTTTGGTCGTTCTTATATTATCTTGTGTTATTGATCTGAGAAGTAACATGCCCCAGACCCTTATTCCGCTGCGACCTAATTTGGGGGTGTTACAGAAACTATAAGGACCATGCGTATTTTCTCCAAATCTTTGTAATTTCTATGGGCTGGAACTGTAGCTACTGCATGTTATACTCAAAACCGCCCTCTTATCCATACCCGCTACAATAAGACTGCATGTAAACTGCTCAAAGATCGTAAACCAGAACTCAAGTTCCTCTACGTTTTTGGTGCATTATGTTATCCAACAAATGATTTTGAGGATCTTAGGAAACTTCAACCTAAAGCAAAAATTGGAATTTTCATTGGTTATTCACCATCCAAAAAGGCGTATCGGATCTACAACAAAAGGACCAAACTAATAATGGAAACAATGAACGTACAATTTGATGAACTTACTCATATGGATTCTTAACAACACGGTTCAGGACCCAATCTTCAAGGGTTGACTTTTGTACATATTAGTTCAGGACTCGTGCAAAACCAGGCTGTCTCAGCATCAGCTAAACCTCCTACAAAAAATGATTGGGATTTGCTATTTCAACTAATGTTTGATGAATACTTCAAACCTCCAACTGCTGTATCTACCCCCATTTACGTTGTAACTCTACTTCCACCAGATACAGCCGAAGCATCTCCTTCTTCTACTTCCATTGATAAAGATGCTCCCTCTCTAAGTATCTCACCAAACAATGAAACAAAAACCTCTCAAATCAATTCTACAAATGTTGAACAACCTCATAATAAAGAAGTTGCAGAGTTTGATAGTGACACCTTTACAAATCCATTTGCTCCTCTAGTTACCAGCTCAGCTAAGTCATCTTCAAGGATTGTAGACACTTTAAACATGCACACCTTTAGACAACCTCATGTCACACCAAAGGATAGACAAAGGATCATCCGTTAGTGACAATTATTAGCAATCCATCCAAACTTGTTTAGAATAAACATCAACTTACTACCGATGTCTTATGGTGCTAGTTTCATGCATTCCTAGTCGAAGAAGAGCCGAAGAATTATATAGAAGCCATGATCTAATCTAGCTGGATTGAAGCTATGAAATAGGATATTCATGAGTTTGATCGACTTGAAGTATAGGAATTAGTACCAAGACCAGAAAAAGTTATGATCATCAGCTTAAAGTGGATCTTCAAAGTGAAACATGATGAATATAGGTGGGTGTTGAAAAACAAGGCTCGATTAGTTGCTAAAGGTTATCGTCAAGAAGATGAGATAGATTTAGAAGAGTCATTTGCACCAGTTTCACATATTGAAGCCATTCACATTTTTATCATCTATGATGCTCACATGAACATAACAGTATTCCAGATGGACGTAAATACTACTTTTCTTAATGGTATTCTCAAAGAAGAAGTATACGTGAGTCAAGCTGAAGGATTCGTTGATCAAGAACATCTGATACATGTTTTCTGTCTAAAGAAGGCATTGTATGGACTCAAACAAGCGCCAAGGGCTTGTTACGACTTGCTATCCAAGTTCTTGCTATCTCAACAATCCGTCAAATGTGCAGTTAATCCGACTTTGTTCACACGAAAGGAAGAAGAGCACATAATATTGGTACAAATCTATGTTGACGATATTATATTGGTCTCCACAAATCTTAATTTCTCGATGAATTTACAAATCAAATAACCAAACAATTTAAAATGTCGATGATGGGAAAAATGTCATTTTCTCAGAACTACAAATTTCTCAAAATCCCAGAGGCATTTTCATAAATCAATCTAAATATGCTCTTGAGATGCTTAAGAAATATGGTTTAGACCAATGTGAACCTGTTCCAATGTGAACCTGGTTACATACATCGTGGAGGAAAGGTAAAAATGGATGATGGATTCCAAACAGGACTTTAGTGAGACCTAGGACCTCTGATATTAAGATTATGGTCGGCTCCTAATTGAACCTCACAGCCATGTCGCCCTGACCTAAGTGTTTGTCGTCTGCATGTGGTGTCCAGTACCAGACAAAGCTTCCTGAAAAGCACTTAACTTTGTTAAAAAACGGTCTTTACGTCATATCAAAGGAACTATAAACAGTGGGTCTTTGGTATTCGCGAAAGGATCACCGGATATGATCTACTCGTTACCTCGCTTTGCAGATGCTGACGCATGTCTCAGTTTGTCAAAATTTCCAAGGAAAAGTACATCAGGTAGTGCACAATATTTGTGTGAAAGCTAGTAAGCTTGGTTTGTCTAAGAAGCAAAAGTATATTGAAATCTCTGATAACTAAAGCTTGAATATAGCTCCATATTCGGTTTGCTTTGTGCATATATCCAATGGATACGGTCGGCCAGTTAAACCCACACTACCATGAATTTGATTTCTCCACAAGAATCCTCTTTTGTATTGCGAATCCCAGAGTGCTATTGCCTTATCTTGCAACACAATGCAACATTCCATGACAAAACATATTGGTGTTAGATACCATTTTATCAAAGAACAAGTTGAAAATGAGATTGTTGACACACTCTAACTTTGTCCAAGACTATACTTATCAGTTGGCGATATATTCACTAAAGCACGGCTCGTGAGAGAATGCATAGAATTTTGGTCAAACGCCTAGGCATGATAGCATTACGCTAAAGAGCTGAGAAATACTTTGCAGAGTCAGACGAGACCGAAGAGTAACTTAGTTTAACTACTTCTTGTATCTACTGTACTATAATACGTGGATTAGTTTATAAGAATAAAAACAACAAAAAGATTTCTCATTTTTCAAAAAAATTCAAAAACAAAATACAAAAATATAAAATCCAAAAAGAAAAATACAAAATCAGAAATTTCAAAAACCAAAAAGAATCTTCTCGACATATCTTTCTGAATCGATAATATCTATGAAATTAGAAATCTCATTCAATAATGCCACAGTTCTGTAGATAAAGTTCGACTGAAAGTTTAAAACATGTCTTCTCAAATTTTCTTATGGTTTGTTATTAACTTTTCATTTCAAACCCGGACACTAAAGGAAAAGGAAAATGGATAAACGGCGTTCAGTAGCATTGATCTTTATTCACAGTACAAAAGAAGTCTTTTTCCGGGTCTTGAGTTTTAAAGATTTAAAAAAACTTTCCAAGTTTTGAAACTCAAAATATGGCTTTATATTTCTCTAATCTCAACACACAACCATGTGAATATTCTAAAAAGGAAACTGTACACCTTTAAACCGTTTTTCCTTAAACTCAAAAATATTATTTTTCTCGAGCATTTTTTCTCAAAATGTGTTTATCAAACATGCTCGAGATAAAAAAAATTCAAATGCTGGAAATAAATTTGAATAAGTTTTGTCATTATTTATATGGTATAAAGATTTTCCAAGAAATTTTCGAAACTACTTAGAACGAAATCCAAAGAAAATTCTTTAAAATCGACTAGGGTACGTCCTTTTTTCGAGGAGGAGAAACGAGTTTTAACATGAAAATTTTCCTAAAAATGATCACAAGTACGGGCAAGATAGGAGATTCAAATTATTTTCATCTCATCAAAATTAATACAACTCCTTAATCAAAGGTAAACCAACGAAAACGAAAGTCCCAATCATAATCATAGTTCTTAAAACAAACTAGCCAAATGGAGATTATATCATCTTTTCATTCAATCTTGTAAAATCAAACAAATGTTGATTTAATAGTACATAATATATTATAATTTTTTAATGGAAAAATTTCTTGATGGCTATTGTAGATTATGATTGATTTATTAGACTTTAGTGATAATCACAGAACTGTCGAAATTTTAAGTTTATCAAATTGATTTCATTAATAAAAACGGGGGTGTTTGGCTCGTGTTCTTTCTTTTCTGATAAAAAAACAAAAAAAAAACACCACTCAAGAAGAAAAAACTATTTTCTCAAAACGTCGATGCGACCACCTAATGAGGAGGTTCTGTGAGGTTGATCGTTAGAATGATTTAATGTTGGTAATGTTCGCATAGTAGACGTGTAGAAGGAAAGACGATCGGTAGTATTGAGGGGGTAGTCTAGAAAGACGGTCTGTTGGTTGGCTATATTCGGGTTCTGGTATACATGGTGGGTTTGAATAGATTAATTTCTAAAAAGTTTAAATTAGAGTCACGTGGAAAAATTCTAATTTTTAAACGTCAGCATAACATCTTTTAAAAAAGTATAATTAAAAATTGATGAGTAATAAACTAAAAAACACATTCTTGTAGCCATTACATAAGTTCTTTTCAATCTCAACTCAACAACAAGTTAAGTGTGCAGAACTACAGATTCTCTATGTCGTCTACATCTTACATACATCTGTGTGTTTTGACGTGGATCTACATAAGTTATGTGACTAGAACAGAATTCTTGGAGAGTTGCAAATAAGCAAGTTTTAGAGTGACAAGGATTCGGAGTTGCTAGCATAGATATCTAAGAACTAGCACAAGACTTGAATACGCTTAACATTAATCAGTCTAACATATCAGCTCACAAACTCGGGCTCCTTGACAAACAATATGGACAACACTCATCGTTGACACAAAATACACACAACAGCAAACTCCACCACCTGAGAACTCTTCGTAGTCAATGACCAAGAGGCTCAACTGTGATGATCACGAGAACATTTCAACGACTACATCTGGGTTACTCACCGATACTCAGTCTATCTGAGAGCGAGTCAGATCGTTAAAATAGAATGCTTGATATGTGGACATCGAATCATCAGTACATTCTTCTATTACGCACTAATCTGAACAATTCCATCACACAATGATTGTGTCTATGGAGCTCTACAAAGGATTTCTCGACCAAGATCAGTGCTTTTTGTGTCCGATCTTTGAGCTAGCTTTGGTCTTTAAGCGAACATTGATTGAGGATCCGACACACCATTCGTTAGTTTCGGTAACGTTTGATTATGAGACTAGATGTATAGCCGTAATATGAGCCGAATGTCTCACAAGCGACTTACTTATGAGCGTCGTTGAGGGCACGGTGATGTACGTATACAAGTATCTCATCCGATCTGAACCACTACGTGAGAGAACACGAATTGTCACACTATCAATTCAGCTCAGATTCCTAATATTATATAGGTTAGTCTTGGAAGAGTGGTCCTCTATGTGTTGCTACAAATTTAGACTCATAATTATGAAACACACTTCAGATTGACCTGGGTACTTAGTCATTAAATACTAACACCCAGGCGCCTCAGGTCTTTCGATAGACAGCGTATATCTGCGATGGCTTTGGGTTATGGTTGTGGGGTTTTATCGCGAGCAGTTATGGATGCAAAACACATTTGAGAGATAATTTGATACATGTTTCATATTCTTCTTTATTGATGGGGGGATGGGTGTGAAGGGAATCTATAGGGTTATCTGTGTTATGGTATGTGTAAGAGTGATTTATTTTGAGTGGTTTGGTTAAGAGTATGTTAATTATGCAATAGCTAATGATGATTCTCACAAGACTCTGGCAACGGTGCGGTGTTAAATTCTATCTCACTCCTTGGAGAGATTGTAGGAATTCGGTATTCTCATAGAGCGTCCTCACCTCGGCGTAGTGTCATAATGCAGCTTGTCGTAGCACGAGGTTGAATGTGGACAGGGACACATGTATGTGTCTTATGGAGGAAAGTGGCACAGCGGTCTTGTGTCACACGCTTGCTAGTGAGAAATCCTGATTGGGCTCTGCATTACTTAATTCCATATTTACGTCAATTGAGAGAAGGTCTATCAAATATTACATAGATGCATTCAAGAATCGTGAAGTACAGGTGGATTGCATACATAAGGACATTAGCGGTTATATCTGGCCTGGAGACAGTAGTATTGAGTACTCTGTGTTTGTAGGATATTTATCGTGCAGTTCTGATTTTAGGTATTCGGAGTTGAGGCGATGTCTCTGTTGTGGTATTTTTCTAGGTCATGAGTCAATATTCTGAGAGTGGGAATTTTTTTTAGAATGAGGTAAAAACGGAATATAATATTATTGTGTAACTCACTTTATACAATTTTGCCACATATCTCTAAACTTTAATCGTCATGAACCTCAGACTTCGATGGATTAGAGACGTTACTTTGTTTGACCTCTCTATGGATATTTAAAGTTTGAAATTTGACTGTGTTTGGCTTTCTTAATCATGTGCCTTATAAGTTCTTTTGATATGAAATTGATTATGTTTCCATGTGATTGAATACATGTTCTATCTATTATATGTGAAATGTCAACCATAGTTTAACAAGTATTTATATATCAAAAGACGCGCCATCGATCTAAGTTGCATCCGGTCTAGGGTATTCTCTTACATTATTAGCATCGTTAAGGTTGCATCTGTTTGAGGGTATTCAAAAAATATTGTTAGCATCTTAGTAACCATCTGTTCTAGATATAAGAATATTTTGAAATAAACTACCTTTCTCATTTAAATATGTTATAATTGGATATATCTCTTGTAACTTTCACCATGGTGTACTAAGGGTATTATTCATAATGCTTATGCTTAATCTTCGGATTTTGCCCACTAGTGAATTGGATTACTATACTAGTACTTATACTATGTATGGTATTCTCGAGGCACTTAATCTCGTATAAGATGTTTTTCCAAAGAATAATAATTGTGATGTGTACAGATTTTATATACTTTATTGCTACAGATTTTACACATCATTATCTATTGATTTTAAATAACACAATGCCTTTGCAAAATGAATTTCAAAGATAAAAAGTTCTTTGAGTCTACTTTAAAATAACGTGACTAAGAGTTGCTGATAAATCAGGATGGCGATTAGGGTCAGTTATCACCTAAAAGCTGATAATGTATCCCTTTAGCAAATCAGTGTATCTTCGAGGCTCAAAGTAACCTTACTAAAAAGAAAACTCACTCTCATGTGAATCAATCATTTTTGAAATTTTTTATTCCATTCAAATGATGTTATTTCTTAAAAGATTGGTCAAGATGTACACTTTTAAAGCATGAGAAAATTCAAAATTCTCGTTCATTCTTTAACCTTTTGTTTTATAAGAAATAGTATCCTAGAACTTAATTTTAAGTAAGGATAACTAAAAATAGAACGAGAGATAAAATCGTATGTGAAAAAGAAAAGAGCATACGTCTTGTGTCAGAAAAAGTAAGAATAAAGGCACATAAGAAAGAAAATGAAATAAGTATGGACAAAAAGAAATGCCCGTTCATAGAAAACAAACAGAGAGAATAAAAACATAAAATGAAATAAATATGCTTAAGTTTTTATTCATGTGAAACAAATCAAATTTGAATCTTATTCTCAGAATCCAGCATGTTAACAACAAATCCTCAAGCAACAATTGCCTCTAAAGAACAGCTGGTTCCACGTGCTAACAGACTTGTCATCAAGAAGAACAACCAGCATGTCACTTCAGATTCAGACATCACAGATACAATGCTGAGATTTGTTGTTGGAATTCTACGACACCACAAGTTGTACAAACTGGTCTCCCTAACTACCATAGTACGTATCATATATCTATAGTAGTTCTGGTCAACCATCAATTACAACCCAAACAATAACTCATTCACATTCCAATTAGACACTCAAACTTTCACTCTTAATGCTGGACTACTACGTACTGTTTTGCAGATGCCCTTACCTAACACCAAACACCATATATCAAACCTCCCACAGAAAACCAAATTTTGGGATTCATCAAGACACTTGGTTATGATGAAGATCCTAAGGCAAAAATGACTTTTGTCTCAACATTTGTTGCTACAAGACTTCATCAACCATAGAGAGCAATTATGAGTGTTCTCAATAGGAGTCTTACAGGAAAAGATTCAAGCTGGGACACAGCTAGACTTCCAACACTTCAGATACTTTGGGGAATTATTCACACTGGCAACTTGGATGTCACATCATTAATTTGGGATGAATTTGAGTGGCAAACAGTTGACAGATCTACCAAACCATCCAAGATGTATAAGTTGTTGTACACTCGCTTTACTAAGCTTATCATTGACTACTTCCTATCATGCAAAAAAGAATATTCCTCGCATATCAGACTCTGAAATACACAGTGAAGGTGATCACTCACCTCTTACCAAACTGTCGAACACTATAAAAGGTGCCTACAAGTTCGGAATGGAGATACCCGATACAATGATCAATGATGCATTCAAGTAGTCAGCATGATACAAAAATTTATAAGGCTAAGAAAGCAGAAAGTAAGAAAGCAAAAGCTGCCGAGGAACCAAAAGAGCAAAATGTGTCTCCTATCAGAAGTGGAAGAGGAAAATGGTATATGCGTTCAGGTGATTGATTTTCCACAAAAACCCCTCTATAATATATATATATATAAGCAATCAACACGGGTATCGTTTTCCTCGGTGAGAGGTGAATGGAAATCTACGTTCATGTTGTAAATCAAGCTTGATTGTCATTTAAGTCTTGGTTTTGGTTTCTAAATCTACTACCGCAAAATTAAAGCATATAAAGGCACGCAAAATTAAATTCTAACGACAATTAAAACGGAAAAACAATTTAAAAAAAATAATTAAACCAAATAACACAAAATTAAAACTCTAAAATTCAAATTTCAAATTTCCTACACTAAAATGATAAAACTAAATTTTAAAAATAGAAAATATATTTTTTTGTATTTTTATTATTTTTAAAACTAATTTTAAAGCATTTTAAACTAAAAGTTCAATTAAAAATATTAAATGAAAACTGAAAATTCTGAAAAAATTATGAAAAATACTAGAACTAATAATAAAGGTTTAAAAACTAAAATGGAACACACAACTTATTTCAATAATCTATGAAAATTATAATAAGCAAATAAGCTAGAAACTAAAGAACATATAACCATTAAATGGGACAAGCATATTATGAAAAAGACCCAAGGGAGTGTTGGTTGAGGCTTTGGTGTGTGAAGGTAAGGTTGCAGGTTCGAGTCCTGGACCCTGCACTTTTTGAAAAATATTTTTTTTATTTCTTTTTGAAAACAGCTAGAGTTTAGACAAAAATAAGCAACTTTAATGAAAGAATTAAAACTAGAACTTATTAATAAGCTAGAAACATATGATTAAAAGGTGACAGTTTAGCTAGAAAAAGAGTTAAGACTGCTATGCTATAGGTAAGACTGTTACGCATTTTTTATGACTCAATAAGCTATGAAAAGGACTAATAAGATGAAAACAGATTCAGACTAGACTCAATAAGCACTTAGGACAAAGAATAAGCAAAAAAAGAAGCTAAAAAGCAGTTTAAAAGACATTAAGACAGATGACTTGAAAAGGACTTAAGTGGACTTTTGACAAACTTTAAGCTAAAATTTGAGATCTAATAAGCTCTAGAAAATGACTATAAGCTGAAAACAGATTAACTCCTATACCTAATAATCTCTAGGGATTTAAAATAAGCAAACAAATCAAACTTAAAAGTTTCCAAATGCATTAAGTCAGCAGACTTAAATACCACTATTAAAGGACAATGACAAAACTTTAAGCTAATTTTAAAGGACTAATAAGCACAAGGATTAAGCTAAAAACCTCAAACAGATTAATAATGAGACTCAGTTAACATAAATAAGCCAGAGTTTAGAAAAACACCTAAAGAAATAAGCTATTAAAGTAAAATGAAAATGACAGTTTTAACAATTCTTGTTTTTGGCTTTTCTTTTAAAGGACAACTTGCAGACTAAAAACTAAGACTCTAAAAGGATTTTTGACTAGCTAAAAACTCAAAACAGATGGAGCTTATTCTACATTAAGCTAAATGCAACAAAAAATAACCAAAAATAAGCTATGATTTGGCTTCTAATTATCTGCAAAATGAGAGCATTTAAGAACAAACCATAACCTTGACTGTTTTGACTAAAATGCTCAAAAGGATTTTCCAAAAAATATCAACTCAAATAGATTGATAAAGATGCACTAGAAACACGATTTTGAACAATAAAACCATACCTTAAGCATCCTTCTCATAAATCTAACAAATAAGCAGATTTGAAAAACCTTTTAACTAGCAGATTTGACATATTGATAAAACTAACTTCCAAATTTATAAAAACTCATTTTAGACTTATTAAAACTACTACATAGACTAATTTAGAGCTTAGTAAAACTTATTTGAGTACCAAAAGACAGCATTAACATAATTCCTTATATAAAAAGTGCTTAACCTAAACACCCCTTTAAGTACAGAAATTCCATTTTTAAGCTAATTCAGATCAAATTAAGCTCTAATTTGCTAAAACATATGAAGGACTATTATAATTAATGACATTTAAGCAAAAACTAAAGAAAAATAAGCACTTATCAATAAGCTACACTAATAAGCTAATATGACTTGAAAATGGACAGATTGATATAAAAGTAAACTTAAACTATTCTAAGCTAATAACTGGACACATTAAGCTATTTAACGACTGAATAAGCACAATTAAGCTAAGATAAGCAAAGATTAAGCAGATTAATAAGCAAAACAAAAATTAAGCTTAAAAAGAGAAAAGGAAAAGTACCTTGTCCTTTGCACTAAACAAGGACATAAAATGCTCAAAAGAGCTTAATCTACAAGCTCTAGCATACGCTAGTATGTAACCATAAGCCCATCCATGTTTGGCTTATCATCCAAATTAAGCTATTTGACTATTTTGGTGAATTTAAGTAGAGTAGCTTATTCAGTTAAGCTATTAGAAAGCTTAACTGAATAAGTGAAAGCTTAAAAGAGTGATTTGTCCTTGGATTAAGTTCTTTTTACTATATATATAATATAATAAATCACAAAATATATAATAGTAAGAAAAACTAAAAATCAACACTAATCAATGATGCCGGAAGCAGTATAAACTATTCCCGGGTCGTAAATTCCCCAACGAGGCTGCAATGGAAGATCGGTACAATCGAAGATTTGAGTTTGAATGAAGGAATTGATTTTGGAGAGTGAAAAAGTCAAATTAAACAATAACGAATAAAAACGTTTAAGAAAATCCTAAAAATTACTAAATTAAGCTGAAAAACGGGAGCCCGAATCCCGAACAAAGGGGGAAAAACCTAAAATCTTCAAAAAATAATCCTACTATGAATTTTTTTTACCTTTCCCCCCCCCCCTTTTAAAAAAAACCCCCCCCATAAACTCTATAGGACAAATAACGGAAGAATGAAAACGACTAGACCGAAAACGGAGTTCGTTTGAACCCAAAAACGAGTTCAACGTAAAAAGCTCGTACCCGGAACCCGAGTCTTTAAAAAACGAAAAATTTTGTAAAAAATGACCTTACGAAAAGTTTTAAATTTTTCCTACAAACTATATGACAAAATAAAATTTTCTAAAAAAGAAAAATATTTTTTTGATAATTTTTGTATTTTTTATGAATTTTTAAAAGTTTAAGCTAAATTAAATTATAAAAAATAGTAAAAGTCCTACGAAAATTCTTAGAATTTTATAGAAATTACTAGACAATAGGACTATCCTAGGAAAAATAAGAAACACAAATAAGCTTAAGAAATAAGCCCCGAATAAGCTGAAACAGCTTAACAGCTTATAGGGGCAAAATTACTATAAGAATAAATGCCCTTGAGTCTTTAACGAAAAAGACCCAAGGGCGCAGTGGTGAAGGTGTTGGTATAAAAGGGGGATGTATCGAGAGGTCTCGGGTTCGAGTCTTGCTCACCCGGACTTCTTGTCTTTCCCCTTTTTTTTTCGAAAACTCAAAGAAGCAAAGTTGTTAAGCTCGTGGGGCTTAACAACTTTGTCTTCTACACCTTTTCACGAAAAGCACTCAATAAGCTTATAATTAAGCTTAAAGTGGACAGAAATGCTTAAAAGGCTTATAAGCAAATTGGCTTAAGTCTTTTTGGACTTGGGGGTCGTATAAGCTAAGCCAAAGACTAAAAATAAGCTAAGAGGTCTCAACTAACCTAGGTAAGCTGAAAAGAAAAGGAAAAGCTAACCTAAATAAGCTGTTAGAAACAGCTTATTGTGACAGAATCTATAATAAAGTTTAAACTAAAATTATACTAAGTCATTGGACAATTAAGCTAGGAAAGGGGCTCAATAAGCTAACAACTATTTATACTAATCTAAAAAGCAACTAAAAGCTAAGAAGAGCTTATAAGATAAGCTTAAACAAGCATAAAAAGAAATAAGCAGTCCTACTACCTAAGTTATGCTAAAACAGTTAATAAGGCATGTTTGTGCTTAAAAATAAGCACACAAATGGGCTTCCTAAGGTCTAAAAATCAAGAGACTTATACAAGAGCTTATAGACTCTTGATAATAAGCAAAATCGTGGGCTAAATGGACTCAAAGGCTAGAAAAATAGCCTACTTATCCCCCTTTTGCACCAGGGGAGCTAAGAGGCTTTTCTCAAGGGCTTATTTGACAGCTTATTAAAAGCTGTCAAATAAGCTCTAAACTAGAAAATAAGTGAAAACAGATGGAGTACTCTAACAATTTGACTTGTGCACAAATTTTGACCTCCTAAAACTCATTTAAACAAGCTGATTTTTGATGGTGAAAAAGAGATGGTGACCTTTTTTAAAACTGCTACACAAAAGGATTTTGTGAACTTTGACTTACCAAAGTCAAAAGACAAAGGTACTTTGACAGCTTTTGTAGACACACTAAACACAACTTTTTTTTAACACTGCAACTCAAAATCCAAGTGCTTAATTAAATGAGCACTTGGGGTTTTCTAAAAATACCACAGTTTTTGAAAATAGTTTTAAAAACTTTGGAAAACAATTTGCAAACTAAAATCTTTCTAAAAACAGTTTAAAAATGCTCAAAAACTTAAGGTAAAACTAACCAAATTACCTCAACCCAAACCAAATGATTTTTTGACCCGTTTTTGAGGTTATCCCAAACACCCCCTTAAGTTTAAAAAAATGGTTTTAAAAAGTTATAAAAACTGTTTTAAACTAAGGTTTTGAAGCAATTATGATACTTAAGCTTTATAGGATTATAAAAAGATACAAGAAAGTCAAATAAGCACTTGTAAGATAACAATAAGCTAAGGACAAAATTATGCTAAATTTGACAATTTTAATCTAAAATTGCATACAAAGGAAAGGAAAAGCTTAAACAAGCATGAGCAAGCATAAATAGGTACAGTGACAGTAAGAGCTAGCAGAAAAGCTAAATACATATTGCTACATAAATAAGCGAATTTAAAGAAAGAGTACCTTTAAATCATTTCACTAAAGGATTTTTTTGGGAGACGATAAAATAAGTTCTAAACCTACCCAGCTTATAATTAAGCTACACTAAGCCATAAACCCAACAAGCCATCCATTATAGCTCATTCTTCCTTAGCTTTTGAATCAAACAGTAACTTGCCCCTTTTGAATTTCCCTCCTTTTTTTTAAATTTTTGAAAAGAGAGAGATAGTAAAATATAAAGAGAGTAAGATAAAGAAGTTTAGCAATAAAATGTAAACAACAACTTCACTAAACTTTTCATTAAAACAAGCACAGTTACAACTAAAAACTTAAAATCTTAAATTACACTGGAATTTAAAAAATTACTTAACTAAAACTATAAAACTCTTTTTTTTAACTAAAAACTAAAAACTGCTCTTTAATGGCTGTTACATAAGCCTTTAAATAGGAAGAAACGACTATGTCTTGTGCTTTCTTTGTCTTCGTCTTTGTGCTTTCTTGTAGACACAAGAAAGCATTGTGCTACTTGTGTGAGTGCAATGCCAAGCAAATCGTGTCCCTCCATTTCCCCTTGGTCTCCAAGTCGAGTAATATAAGCCATTGATGAGGTTTTGTGTGGGTTTGGATTGCCAACATGATATCCATGTGGGTGTAGGTTTCAGGATAGTGAAGGTTTGGATTTTTATGGAAGCAATAAAAATGACAGGTTTTTGTGGGGTTAGGGGTTTAGGATTTGGGCGGGAATCCTTTGGAAGGGAAGTACAGTGTTTTAAACTGTATAAGTGAAAGTTTGTGAGTTTGGCACATTAAGCCCCTCATGGATACGTCTAGCTTTGCATCCATCGTCCTTTTGTTACATAACTTTGGGGACTTGGCAAAACAAGTCCCCAAGAGTTATATAACTCTTTGCATGGGTCGTCCTTGGAGGTTAAAACTTCAAGGACTTGACAGTTTAAGTCCCTGTGGTGTAACTTTGCAAAGAGATGGCAGTTTGCACCCTTGCCAATACTTTTCTCTTTTCTTCTATACATATAAGTTAGGATTGCATTTTTAGTCCCTACAACTTATATTTTTGACTTTTATAACTTTTGGCTTTCGGGTTATTGACTTGGGTTGACTTTTTGTTGACTTGGTTTGGACTTTGACTTTGTCTTTTCTTGCTTTTTCATTCCGAGTCCGGTTTTGTCGATTTGGCTTCGTTTTTCGTCCTTTTCTTAATTATCCGTTCCTGCACAATACAATTAGCAAAACAAGCGTGTATTTGGCAATTTAAGTCTGTTTTTGGTTATTTTAGCTCGTTTTTAAAGGCAAAAGGTATGTGTAATTAAACACATACCAAAGAGTAAAAGAGCTTATTGAGCTTATTAAACCATTTTGAAATCAATTGTATCAATGTAAGACAGAATTTAAAAACAGAATTGAAAAGGAAATGAAAATTTCATTAATAATAAAGAGTTTACATTATGAAAATGGAAATTACAATATTAAAAAGACAATAAGCTGGAAAATAAAGCTATATGCTACGTGGTACGGAGGAGTTTGAAGAAAGAGACCTCAACATTGGGGGAGATTGTTAGCCTTAATTATATTAAGTCAAACATGAATGTTATCGGTCTTACAAAGTCAAACTAGGTCTTGTATTGTAATAGGCTAGTCGGGTTCAACGGGCTTGGTTTGTAATCTAATATTGTCCGTGTTTCGGGCTCAAAGCCCAAGATATGCCAAGCCCGGCCCATGTAGAAAGCCCATACGCCTACTAGTTGGCATTGGGTATAAAAGGACCCTCTCCACACATGGAGAGGGTGTTGGTTTTCATTTGCATAGTTTATGTGTGTGTGTAAAACCTCCCATCCCACTCTTTCATCTTTAATCTAATCTTCTATCTTTTCCTTCTCTCTTTTCTCTTTTCTATTTTTGCTTATTGGTATGGCTTATCTTGTGTTTGGATAGCTTATTATCTTGGGATAACATTTGGTATCAATCGCCACGGGGTAGGTTCGTGATTTTTTTGTGGTTGCTTAAGCTTATTCGAACGGCTTATTTAGTGCTCATTTTTTTTTCTCATTTTCGTTCTTATTGTCATACATCACAATTTTTTTTCTTTCTTTTTTAGTTAACAAACTTTGTGTCACACATGTTTGGGCTTACTGTTAATAAAAAAAATAAAAAAATCATTTGGGCTATTTCATAGTGTGTATCCAATCTGTTTGGTTAAATAAGGGTGGGTTTTAGTTTGAAAAAATTTAACACTACCTTTTAGATGTTTTGAAGTTTTTCTCTTTACATCAAGTTTTTTTTTCTTTTCACTTTGTAGCTTATTCATATTTTTTATGGCTTATTAGAGGGCTTAAAAAATTGCTTATTGTTGGTCTCCTTCATAGCTTCTTAAGGAAGTTGGTTTTTTGTTGCTATCTGTTGACGTAAAGACGACCAAAGCAACCGAACTAGTAAACACCCTTGAGAACCGATCGAGTAAAATTCTTCAAAGAGCCGAGTGAAGTGAAAAACTTGATCATCGAACGAGTGAAATTCACAAGAGCCGAACGAAGTAAAAAACTTGATCATCGAACGAGTATCACAAGAAGGACCGATCGAATCATTTTTTTTGAGTTGGACCGAACGAGTTTTTACTAGTGCAAACCGAACTAATTCACGAGAACAAGTCTATACACGTTTAACTCATTTTCAATTTTTCGGTTTCGTGTGACGGTAAACTACGGGACTTGAGACCTTTACCGTTGAGATCGTGACATCGTTTCGATCAACGTGGTATATTTGGATGTTACCGACGATACTCGTGTGAGCTAATAAATCAAAACGAAACAAAACCCTAAATATTAAAAATTTTGAAACGGAAAAGAAGACTAAAAAGAGGGAAAGTCGTTTTTTTATTAACAAGAATTCAAATGTTACATGTTTGGTCCCTGGTTTTCAAGACATGATCATTTCAAATCCATTTTTTCATTATTAATCCTTATTGTTGAAACAAGCTTTTCACCGTTAGTCCTTTCAAGTTATAATTCAGCCGTTAGCCCTACAAAGTGAATCGTTTGTGCACCGTTTGCCGTTTTAAGCTCATTAATCGTTTCAAAAACTTACGTTCTTCAACGACAACAACGATTTCAACATCAATTCATTTTTGTTTTACGGTTTCTTCTTGATTTTGTAAAATCCCGCGAAAGATACGATTCTTTTCTCGGTTTTAATCAAAGATTTGTAAAATCCCGTGAACGTTAATTGAATTCAATCCACAACAACAATCACTTTACCTACCTTGGATCGATAATCCATTCACAACATCACAATGTCAAAGCCAATACCAATTTGCAAATTCAATCATCAAGTGTTCTTCAGAATGTCACAGTTTCTTCGTGTTCAACTTCTAACATTCAAGAGAAGACACAACTTTCAAGAAGTAGATGCATGCACAGTAGCTAAGATATTAAGTCTCTATTTAAGTTTCTTATCAGAAACTTTAGAAGACTATGGCACGATGCCTATCTTCAAGAGAACGTTCTCTTAAGACTTGGATTTACTAGAACAACATCTTACTAAAGATTATACTATCTAGGATTGATTGCACAACTACTTTGGACTAAACTCAGAAAACAAGTTTGAAAATGTTTCAATTTAGAATTCAAAAAAGCGTATGAGGAAAATATACAAGATATATAATGCTCAATCCTTCAATGATGCAATGATCTGTACCATGGATTCCATTCGGAAATACATGCTTGAGATAATTCTTCATCAACAACGGACTCTACATTTGTTGAAACAAAAGACGTTGATGCAGACACAAGAAGATCATTCAAATCAAAACAAGCTTTGATTTATGATTCATTGAAGTATTAGTTCGTCAAAACAAAACTCATTGTTCTGAGAAAGAGACAATAATTTCAGGGGGGGTGGGAAATAAGATGCATCCGCAAATAGCAAAGGGAATGCAGCTTGAATTTGAATCACAAGTGTTCATGGCAATCAAAATACAAGATGTCAAAAGCAAAAGAAAGATGCATGACATATTTTCGATCTCTTCATTCACACCTTCAAGTTCTTTCAAAAGTTGACTTAAAAGGCACTCGCATTGAACATGGATTCAAACGGGCATTCATGTCACTCTTTGGTCAAGATGTTGATACTTTTATAAGAACAATGCTCCTCAACGTAGATCAACTACAAAAGCAACTTGACAAAGATGAATTTCAAGAAGATGGATCCATGACAGCCTTTTGGGTGGTAAACAACTAGTTCCAAAAGTTCATTGATTCAAAGAGTACATTGGATTATGACAGTCAAATAACAGACACGTACTTTGTTGAATACATTGGAATCGAGGTTCAACACTTCAGAGATACACTACTCCAACACCTGGGTAAGGTTAAGAAGTTCGTTGCTAAAAGAACACATCATCAAAGACAATATGAAAGAAGGGTGAATAAAAGACAGATGCAGACGCAAGAGAGTAAGATTGATACGGGTAAAGCATTGGATGCTGATTTGGTTGACACAGAAAGCATTAGGACAGACTCAACAGTGCAAGATGATAGCAGCAGGTCAGGGAATGATACAGATGCTGATGATGCAGATATCAGACCCATTTATGATGAAGAGCCAATGGCTGAGGTACAATTGACTGCTGAATGCAATATCTTTGCTATAGGACAACAGAACTACGCAGCACCTGAAAATCATTATTGAAGGTAGGGTTGCCAGTATCCTGAAACATGTCAAGTTAAAAGTCCTATGCTTGATTCATCACCTGATAACCAGACAACTGAATACTCAAAACAATCACTCGAGTCTGAAAATATTTTGCTCAAAGAGACAGTTGCCCAATTTCAAAAAGATTTTTCAAGAATGGAAGCACATTGCATTGCTCTCGAACTTAAATATCAAAATCAATCTTTAAAATCAGGGCAACATGGTCAAATTTTGAATGAAACAAGTAATAAAGCCAAGATTGAAAAGGAAATTGATGTATGGTTCGTGTTAGGCAAACAAATTCAATATACGTATTATATTATTAATCTCGTAAGAATTCTTTCCAAAATACTTCTCAACCAAGAGAAATATAAGGTAAAAATCTCACAAAAGAAAACACAATTCGTATATTTTTATCCGGGAAGTATTTTTTCTCGGGTCGTGTCCCAACGAAATCGTGAATTGAGAATTTAAGAATAATTCGGATTCGAGTTTTGAATAGTAAAGGATTTTTAATTTGTTGATTACACTACAAAATTAATAGCAAGAATTAAAGAAACAATGAAATAGCACGAAATTTAAATGTACAAAACGTATTAAACGCGAGCTAAAACTGAAATTTAAAAACTAAGGCACGACTCTTAACAAATTTTATACCTAAAAATCACAAATTTAAAAAGAAAATTTTAGGAAAAAGAATTAGAATTTTTTATGTATTTTTGAATTTTTTATGATTTTCTAAAGATTAATGAATTAATCAAAAATAAACTTTTTCTAAAAATTATCACTAAAATTTTTCTTTTATTTTTCAAAAATACTAGATTTAAAATGAAAATTAATGCAAAAAGAATTTTAATTTTTCAACTCTTTTTCTATTTTTTATGAATTATCTAAGAAAAAGTAATCACTAAAATTTATTTAAATTGCTAGAAAATACAACTTTAATGAGAAAAATATAGAAAAATGGTTTTTAAATTCTAAAAAGGTGCAGAAAAATTATGGAACAAAAAGCCCCAATTTTAAAAACCCAATTGAACCCTAATTTGACCAATTAAAAACTAAACCCTAAATTTATAAAACTATTTTTCTAAAAATTAAATCTATTTTACTTAAAACAAAAGACAGGGTAGATTCTGCAAGAAATGAAACAACAGGGTAGGCGGCCGAATTATGGAAAATTTACACTAATATGTAAACGGGTGCCCTTGAAGTTTAAGAAAAGAACAAAACAGACCCTGCGCTTTTTGCTTATTTTGCTTATTTAAAAAGTGAGATTCAGAAAAAACTTAAAACTACAAAGTTGTAAAACAGCTTATTTCTAACAACTTTAACAAAGGCAAATCTAACTTTTAACAAAGGAATAAGCTAGAAAATAAGAAAATCAATGGCTGTTACAGAAAGTGCTTGTTTACTAAGCTTTTTGGATTTTGGCTTATTTTGAGCTTAATACTTAATGAAAATTGAAACTACAAGATACTTATTCTAGCTTAAGATGTATACTAGAAGTTTTTAAACTAAAATCACCCTAGTATTAACAAATTGTGGATAGTAAATGAGAATGTCATAAGTGGAAAGTTTGTAGTGAAACTGTTTTTAAGCTTTTTTCAAGTAAGCTAGAAAGCTTATTTCTAACCTCTAGATGCTGAAACTTTGTCAATAAGCTACACTAACTATCTACAATCAATCTAGGTAAAAGGATTTCCACAGTTTTCACAGGAAAATTAAAATCTCAAAATGTAATTGGGTAAAATTTATGCTGATATGAAATGGAGTGCTGATGCAATTGGCAATGCACTAGTTCAGTTAAAACTCCTCAATGAAAACTCTAATGTCTCACTTACTCAAATGTATCTAGATGTATTCTTACTCAAAGTTATCCTTAAGATGCCATGAATTACTATAAAACTAGAATATTTAACTACTTAGAAATGCCCTGGTGCAAAGACAAAGTTTATAAACTCTAAATTTTGCAATTCAACAATGCAACTCTCAAAACCTTTGTAAATCCTATTAAATGACTCTAAAACGCAGTGAATGTAAAGTTTTAACATAAATGCTTTTGACTTTTTGAACGTCAAATAAAGATTAATCCTAACAAACCTTTTAGAAAAAACTGTCAAAGCTATTTTGCCACTTTTAATCTCTTTTCAGCTTAAATTCCTAAAACTTTTTATATGCTTCTACTAATAATAAACTTTGAAGCTATTTGAGCTGTTAAAAATAGTAGCTCTATTTGGAAAAAATAATGCTACTTGATTCTTTAAGCATATGATTACTATTTAAGGGACAGTTTTTAGTGATTTTTTTTTTAATATCTTGAATGGATAAGACATAATCAGTCTTAAGTAAACACTATAGCTAATTCAACTAAATGAAACAAAAATAGACATTAGAACTCATTAGAATAAGCAATTTGTAAAAAGCTGTGAATTTGACAAAATGAGATAAAGAAAAGAGAACCTGAATACTTTGTTGTCTCAGACACTAGAGGCCACTCTTGTAGAGTGAATGACCTCAAAAAATCACACACCTATTGGCTCCTTAGCCTCTAAACCTCAATAAGCTAAATGTTAGCTTATTTCTCCTTCTAACTTCCAAAATTGAACACAAACACTCAAGTGATCATGACTTGACTCAAATTGATTAATAGTGAGTAAATGAAAATCTAAAGGCAGGATTTAAACTAAATTCGAGCTTATGAAAGTAATAAGCTCTAATGAGCTTATTTAAAGCTTATTTGATGAAATCGAGTTGAAATTGAAATCAAAGAACACAAAGACTTGTAAAATGAATTGTATTACTAAATTGAGAAAGTACAAGCTTAGAAAAGTAGGTTACAAAAGCTTACAAGCTTATTTGCTAAAAGTGAAATAAGTGCTTAAAATTTCGAAAAATACAAAGAGGAAACTTAAAACAAAATTCAACAACTGAAAAAATGATCCCTAACACTCTATTTATAGAGGAGTAGTGAAGAGGAGGAAAGATTTCTAGAAAAATCCTTTTAATCTCAGCTGTCGATCATCTTTGGGAGAATATAAGCCGTTGGATGAGATCAATGAGGTGTCCTGGCCAATAGGGTGCTGCCACGTGTTTGTTTTTGATTGGGGAGAGTGTATGCACAGGTTTGAAGGCTTATAAAGGAGCGGGGGAGGGAATTTTCGAAGTTGGGTTTGTGTAGAATTTGGGCGGGAAAAGAGGTTACGGGTTGTTATGGTTGTTGCGAGAAAAGCGGGTTAAGTTTGAAAGTTTGGAAAGTTAACATTTTTGGTCCTTGTCTCTTGTCCCGCCCATTTATAGTTATAAACAAGTTTCACTTTTGGCAAGTTTGGCCCTTGTGGTTTTTATTTCTTTGTCTCTCTTTAATAAACCATTTTTCTCTTTTGTCAATTTGGCCCTTGATCTTCAAAACTTCACATAAGCCCTTGAAACTTTACACACTTGTCATAACTAGCCCCTTGACTTTATTTTGGCTCTTGACTTCATTGTTTCTTTCTTTACTGTCTTTCCTGCTGTGTC